>JARJDW010009401.1:0-15107 GCA_030264715.1 Adinopsis sp. GC000173
TAAAAATTGGAATTATGCTTGCAAGAAGTCTTAAATACGGATAAACACTATAGTGTAAAATAAATATTAATAAAGACAAGAGAAAAAAAAAACTTTTGTTGCATACTATAAACGGACAGAACTTTCCGGTAGACCTAATATGAAGAGCTAAGCAATCTCAACTATATGTATAATAAATTTGTTTAAAAAATTAATAATTTTAAAGCCAAAATATAAAACCATCTCAATTTGAGTATAATCATACGAGAAAATAACATTTCCGTTAAGAAAACTTTTAAAGTCATGAAACTACACGACAGTTTTCAAGTCTTCTGTGAATTTAAAATATTTTTACATAAAGAAACTTAAATTCAGATTCAGATTTAAACAACAACAAAAAATTATTTTCCTTTAGTATTTTCTTTTTAATGCTAAAATGGAAAACACTACAAACTAAGTAAAGGTCTTGAAAAGTAAATATTAATGTTTTGTATAGTTATATGAAAAACTAAGCAATCTCAACCACTTATATATTAAAATTGTATAAAAATAGAGGACAAAATAGAAATCCATCTAAATTTGACTATAATCATACGAGAAAACAACATTTCCGCGAAGAAAACTTGTAAACTGATGAAACAAGACGATAATTTTTGAGTCTTCTGTAAATTTAAAATATTTCTACATGGAATATTCTTAATATTTTAGCAATTCCATTTTAATGCTAAAGTGAAAAACACTACAAACTAAATAAACATCTTGAAAAGTTAATATTACTTTCAAATTTAAAATATTGATAAATGATTTTAATTTTAAATGATCGTCTTGATGGTTTTGTGGCGAATGAATTTTATCGGTATGCTTTAAAAAAATAATTGCAACGTCTTGAGCGTTCCACTCAAAAGTGGATTATTCTATTGTCGCGAATTTGAACGAGATAAATATGTAAATGTGTATTTTTATATTTATGCGAATGTTTTTAATGTGCATCGCCTTGTTTCAGATTAACGATTGGACTGAAAAATACGGATACGAATCGAGCGTTTGCGCTGATCTCGCATTGGCTTTGTTATGCAAATAGTGCAGTGAATCCAGTCATTTATAACTTTATGAGCGGTAAGTGATTTTTAATTTAGCAATATTGTGCGGATATTTGTATACATTGTACGTGGTAGGTATACCTATACACGTACCTATATCGATATCATGTAAAATGTGCGTTGGTAATTTGCCGTGTAATTGTTTCGCAGCGCAACAACGAGCGAAACAATCAAATAAACCGCCAGCACATCTATAAAACAATTTATTTTAGCAGCGCGCTGTAAAATTTATATGCGCTCTTTTGACAATGTCATACAGATTTGATGCGGTTTATTGCAAAATGGTTGCGCGTATTATACAAATTGGAGCGCAAACATTTATTACTTTTTTCCAAAGACAAACTACTACTGTGACATTTAATTAAATTCAAGCTGCGGCTCTATTCTGACATTCATATACGGCTATAGATTTATTATTTTATAAATGCTACGTAAAAAATAAGTTGACTGTTTGTCGCGCGAATGTCATGCGAATTGCGAACAACTTTTCGCCGCCGGAACGTTGCTTGTCTGATTTATTTTCCAATCGTTTGCGATTAGAAAAATGTTGGACGATTCATAACAAGGTGAAACAAACAACGCAAAAATAACTTTGTTTCTTAATCAAATGAAAATGTATATGATTTACAATAAAACTATTGTAAACAATATATTCTATTTCCTATATTTCATTTCCTAGAATAACACCTTCTTGTTATTTACAATATTCATTCAAATATACTGTTTGGACAGAAAACTATATTTACGTTAGAAAAAAGTTTTATTTTTAGCAGGTGATCAATGCTACAAAATGTAAAGTTATGACTAAATAAATGTTTTACCTCTCACAGCAGCTGTCTCGTCAAAACTGCTTTTTAAAACAGATAAAAATTATTTATGTATATTTTTGTCTTGTATAATTGTGAGAAGTAACTTTATGAAAGTTAGCTTGCAAATACTAAACATCAATAACGCTAGCCAGTTGTTAAATAATTAATACCACCAAACAAGCCAAGCAGATTAATCAATCCTAATATCAAAGTTGCTTACGTGATAACTCTGGTGGAAGTGCTGGGCATTGCAATGTTTTAAGTTAATAGTGTAGATAGCTAAACAAGAGCATTCTTTTCTTAACTAACTTTATTATAGCAAATAACAATGCGATTAGATTGTCTTTTAATAATAAAAATTGTACGATAATCCAATCGATTTAAACAATTTAAACTTTGAAGTTGCGTGTATGTCAAATTGATAAATTAGAGAACAAGCTAGTTTCAATAAACCTTCAGTTTTTACAGCTTCCTATATATGATTACATTGTTACTGGCCGTGAAAGATGATGAGCCGTGCTAATAAGTCCGAAAAAGCGTAACATGATTACTGCGTATTTATGTGGTCAATTACAAGCAAGTAATTAGATATTTTTGACACCAAACACTAAAGTAAAAAATATACAAGCAAACATTTTTTAATCGTTAACGGTTTTAATATTTTATTTATGCCACCCAAAAATTGGCAATTTTTGTTCAAGTTGTACTGAAAATTGTTTGAATATTGTTTTGTTTTCCCGATACCAATAAAAATTTAATGTTAACCCAATAAACATTCTACAATTACTGGCTGAAAATGATGAGTCGTACTAATGAGTCCAAAAAGCTTTACATTTCAATGTACACACAACATTCGTTTATAAGTAATTAGATATTTTTGACACTAGATACTACAAACAAGGACAATATATACAGTATATAAATAATTTTTAATGACGAACATGAACTCCACAATGTGATGCAATTAAAATTTACATTTTGTATTTTGATACATCCTGTATTTTACATGCGTTGGCGAAATAGCAAAAAATATATTAATAAAGTCAACACGTACGTTTTACAACCGTCTGTGATTTCTTACTTCGCTCCTGGCATGGATTTAATTAAGTATAGTGCGCGCGCGAAGCGAGGGTGCTGCGAGGAATATCATCGGCCCGACAACGCCATTCTTTCCATTGTACGAGCGAATAAAAGTGATGAAATGTGCTGGAATAAATACACCACATTCAATTTACCGTATTTGATATTAATTTTTGCATTTTTATCGATAGTAAAACGGTTGAAATATAAAAAAAGAGCGTAAGCGTTAGCGGGACGACGCTGACGCTGACGCTCAACATCATTTCCATTCGCCTTTCACCTTTACTGCTCTATTGCCTTCCTACATTGTCGTCGTCGTCTATTCGATTCGATTCGATTCGATTCACCGTTTTATGTTATTTTCGCTTGATGCGCCGCACTCCCATGTGTAAATGTATGTAGATGTCACACAAAACAATATAAATAAATAAATTTTATTCGCCGCCGAATATTAGAATAAACAATGGGGCATTATGTTTTTTTAATAACAAAGCGCAGCTGGTGCACACATTCGAGCATGCGACCGCGAATTGTACGTACGTACAGTACAATTTTTTTCTCTTGTTTCGTTCGCATGCACGCTACACGATCGGATTAAATTATTTATGATGTGCGACATTTGTAATGCACACGGCAAGCGCATAAAGCAATTTTCAGAAAGAATGAAAACTAAATCCAATTACGTCCATTATCGTTCTTTAAGCGATATTTATCTTGTACTGACAATAAATTTAGCGCTGTCGATAAATTTTAAACAGCTGCTGCTGTTGTTGAAAGTGCGCTCGGGCAATGTGACGCAACTCTTGTACCGTATGTTGCACTTTTTAAAATTGTTTATAGTTGACAAAAATTTTATTTAAGATTTACGTTTCCTTCTTTACTATTGCGTTATTATTCATCACTAAAAATAATTTTTGTTTCATATTATTAACTTACTACAGCTGGTTAAAATGTAATATTTACCAAATTTATTCGCATAATATTCAAAATCATGTTTATTTTGCTAATGTTATGAAAATTGCAAATTACTCCAATAAACATCATAAATTCATATAGTTTTGATATATTTTCCCAATTTCAAGACGATTTTCATAAATATTTTACGAAACATAGATTTATGATTATTTGATTTTCCTTATTATGCTGAAAATATGCCCATTATTAACAGGCATCTCTAAATTTAAATAAATTTTGACATTTAGAAACTTTTTTCAGTTTTTGTTAACATTTTATTAAATAATATTTTATTTCTTAAAAAGCACTGAAAATTTCAGCTTTAAAATGATTTTTGTCCGATTTCTGTTGAAACTCGTTTGAATATTGCTTACCTTTGCTGTACTACAGAAAGTTATTTTAATAGACATATTTTTATGGCTAACTCGGTTGTTTTTAAATGTTATAGGAAAGTTTCGCAAGGAGTTTAAGCGCGCGATCGACTGCTGCTCGGATCAAGGCGATCCGCGCGCGTACGAAATGAACAGCATCACCTACAAGAACACGATCAAGGAGACGACATCGCTACGCCGTTCGGTGAAGAAAGGCCGATGTCAGGCAGTACGCGGTCTCAACATCGACGCCGATTTCAATACGAATCGCAGGGGAACGAGCACGACGGTGATCAAGATGGATGTATGATTGAGGCAAGTCCATTTCGACTAAGCAAACCAAAACTTAACAAAAAAAAAACATATTTTTCTACAACATGCACTACAGGGTTGTAAATAGGGGTTGATTAAACAATTGCAAGAGAATTTGTTGGCTTTCTGATACAAGGGGCTAATTTATAGTCGCGAACGTTTTTTTTTTTGTAAAATAGTGAAAGTTTTAATTGGCTAGCAAGCGTATTTTTAGATGAACAATAGTAATTTACAATTGCTAAAAACAAACATGTAAAGACAAAACTTTACAATTAAATTGTTTGTACTAGAGCTAAATTTACATGACGTGTGCGTAAATGTTCTACATGCAAAAATATGTAACAACTTTAGTTGTAATTAATTTGTTACACCGAGTTCGTAAAAATAATACACCCCATACACAGCTGATAATTAAACATTTCAAAACTAATATAGTATAGAAATTAAGGGTCGACTTTGAGTGCATGAATTTCCGCACTCGAAGCCATTTTCACCGGCTAATTAATACGCTGGCGAATAAATAGTGCACACGCTCTTATTCATTTTGCGATGAAAAGAAAAAAAAAACGAAAATTTATTTATTGGTAAATTAATATTCATCAATCGCCGTGCGCTTTTTAAAATCGCCATTTCATTATTTCACCGATTGCTATTCAATTTGCGTTTTAGCGGTGCTTTGTTTTGATTGGTAGTATCTGAACTTAATTAATGCGAACGTAACGTGACTTGATCAACATTTTTTTTTGCTGAAAATCATCTTGTCTAAGAATTTTGCGCGTAAACTATGAAAGCTTAATGAACATATGCTAAAGTTTTCATTAGTTGAGGCATGTTTCTAGCAAACGTCAGTTACTTTGACTTTTCATAGAATTTTCAGAAAATCTTTACTCAAATTATTTACTAATGGCATAGTTGAATGTCAAACGTAATAAAAAATAATTTAAGAAATTGGATTTTAATAAAAATTGTTAGGATTTTAGTAAATTTTTGAAATACTGTTTAAGAATTATACCTAAAACTCATTTGAATTTTAATGATTTTTTATTAAAATTTCATTTAATTTTCTTTAAAAAAAATTCATTAGAAAAATTAGCATATCAAATTCCAAATTTTTGCTACTTTTGTAAATATATTTCAACTAAATAACAAAGATTGCTTACAGTTTAGTCAAACTTTAATATAAATTACGTATTGAACTTGTAACGCGTCTTGTTAATACATATTTTACACAGATTTCATTCGTAAACTATGAAAGTTTTAAGAAACCATAGCAAACAAACTTAATGTGTGTTGGCGTGTGTTTTCAGCAAACACGTCACTTTCGTTGATTTTTCATTGAATTCAAAACAATTTGCATGAATTACATTTAAGCAAGAACAAAAGATACGCATATTTGAGCATTCACAAAAGTATTTACCCCCCTTTTTAACAAGCGGAGAGAATTATATTTTTGGTAGAATTAAATGGTTGCATTATCGTGTATTTCATCGTACTCAACTAAGATTATCCACATTCAAACATAAAGTTTTAAGTACCACCTGACTGTGAGCAGCCAACATTTTCTCATAACTTAACGGCAGCGATATTTGAATTTCAGCAACAACGCTTGCGATACGCTAAACTAGGAAATATTACGCAATATCAGAAAGTATATAAAAAGGGCTGAATATGTACATATAAATATAAAAATATAAAAATATCAAAAAGAGAATATATATATATGTGGGGCTGAATTCCTTCATATAAATAAACATATGTATGTTTTATATTTGTAAGAAAAATGCAATTCGCAACTTAAAACATGTATGATGACATATTTACCTCCAAATGATGTATAACAAAAACAAACTATTTTTATGTCTTCACTAATAATATTAGGTTGATGCAACATTCATTTCGTAGCGTTTTTATCTTGAAATTGCTGATAAATACAGGGAGTCCCAAATCAAAACTTGATTGCTTACTTATTATATGTTAACAATGAAATAATCGTTGAATAGAACGTAAATCATTTATATTTAAGCAAATAAAAAATAATTATTTTTAAAATATAATCCCTATACGTGTCGTCTGGGACAACCTGTATAGTATTTTGCTCTACTATTGTACTTCGAGAAAAGATAAAAAGGGTACAGTAATTCTATGATTACAATAAAGTTTTTGGCAAAAGGAAAATTGAACAGTAAAAGTTTGACAGATAAAATAAAATAGTAAAAGAGCAGCGATTATGAAATGACTGCGCTGCTCTTGCCAATTCTGTCTTGAAATGATTTTCAATAGATAAGAAAAATGATTTGATAAATAAATGTGTTTGCGGAAAATGATGCATCAACCTAATGCTTAGCTGATAATTGAATGTCAATCTACTATAGGCAAATTTCGTCAATACAATTCTAGATGTAAGTCCTAACTGATAATGATTATGTAAATACAAGAAAATGAATTTTGAGCGGGATCAATATGCTTATTAAAAACATAATACTGGTAATCCAAATAGTTAGGTGAATGGTAATTCGTGTTCAAAACACACCCGCTACACATATATTTTTTCTTGTTCGTAGAGTGGAAACTATACACATTGAAATGTTTTCATAACAAATCCAAAAACAATCCAAATTATTTCGTTACAAAGCGGAAACTTTACGTCTGTAGTATTCGAATCACTCTCAGATCGTTTGATTCCGGGCTATTATTGCTATTTTTAGGTGCACGAATGTGTTGGCCCTTATATGCCCCGTTCGTCTTTACACAAAAACACACACAGATACACGCACACACACACACGTAAACACATACATGTACTCAAATTTATCTTGTTGATGTTGGCCGATCAGGGTTTCGCTACACTTTTCTATTTACTTTCCGTGCGATGCGCTATTATGGTCGATGATTTATCGTACGTATCAATTCTATGCTCTTTAATTAGAATTTGTGTTCAGGTTATTGTTGGGCTACAGATTTTTCCGACTAGATTGTCATACAGGGTGTTGACGAATGAAAATAAGAATAAAGGGTTGTAAGACACGTAAATTGCCAATGTGTTTTTATAACAGAAGGAATCATATTATTGCGACACCCTGGACTCAGGAAACAATTTCTATAGAATATCATATTTGAGGAAAATTGTAGGTAATAGTTTTTTAAGCTGTGACATGGCGTATTGATGCGCCTATTAAGTGAAACGAATATGTGCAACAGAAGCATTTGATATTACGATTTTCTCTGATTAAACATGTTCTACATATTATAGTAACTTGTCCCCTTACTTTCTAAAATCATCTGTTATTAACATATTGACGGAGAGAGCGGCCATAGTCGTCGTGCCACAAAAATGAAAATTTGGATGACGGCTATAGCAGTCCTGTTTTCCAGCTGTTACTGCGACAAGACAGTTATTCCATTTCCGACTATCTATTAAAATCTATTGTGTTACCTTATGAAGTAGTATTCAAATTTTGAACTATCAAATTTTTTTGTATCCGTCAACGTGTTACTTGTCCACCGAATTTCATAGCACCCTGTATATGTAAGCGTATATACTATCCATACGTCTCCTTTTGTGTATTAAATAATATGTAATGTTAATTTATCTGATAATGTACCACATATATAACAGTTACCCATTCTTTACGCTTCACTTCCAATTAGAATTATTGTTTTCCTCAACAAGAACAAAAAAAAAACTAAAATGATGTATTTTTATGGATGTAAATTTGATGTAGATAGATGTAGTTTATTTCCGAAATAAATATTATATTTTATTTATCGATTAATTGATCGTTTTTCTCAGCGATGATAAATTTCGCAACGTGTTTGAGTTGTATTAGTTGTGTTTCAGTTGAGCGGCGCCGTCGTGCGGGGGAGACATTTTAAATATGGCACACGGTGTATGCACGTTACAATACGGTAAGTTATGATTATTTCATAGAGCACAGCGTAAAGAGTTATGCGCGTAGGCCTGTCAATAGCATGCACTTTACCTACAAAGTGCAAGCGAAAATATGATCGCACATATGAAATTCTCACATACCTATTGCAAAATGTCATTGTTTATGTGCGGAATTTATTTCCTGTTTTAGTATGCCTCTTCAAAATCGAATAAATTCCAATGGCTTTTAAAATCTCGAAACTATTCATTCCACAATTGCTTTTAAGTATGATCATATCAAATCAAAATGTAGATATTTCTAAATAGAATCATTGAGCTTGCAAGAAGTGATTAAACAATCTGCAAAAAATTGAACAAATAATAAACAAAGAAGTAAGCGCAAATTTTTAATGACAAAATGTTATCATTGTTTCTAAAAATTTTAAATAGATGTTCTGCCTAATAAATCCACAAATCCATTATTCATCTTATCATCACTTAATCGTCTTCAACTACGTTTTGCAGCAGTCATTTTCATAGGTAGGTTTTTAAAAGCTTTAGCATTTAATTGCCATTAGTTAATAATAAAACGCATTATAAGCATTAAACGACATTTTAAGGCTAATTGAAGAAAACGTGTATGTTTGTAACTATTTGCAGCTGAGTGCACTCGTTGAAACATTCATACCACAAACGGCTGCATTTTTAATTATGCCTGCGCGGTGAGAAAAAACGAGTATCTATTAAATATGTAATGAGACAAATTTCCTATTTTTAGCAACCGTAAAACACATACCATCATCTCAACTCCATAAATCTACTCACTCTTACTGATTTATTACACCATTTTTACATATTTTTAATTATCGGTGGTAGTACGTGGTAATATTTATTCACGTTTTTAATTGCCGTATCAAAAAAAAACCGAAGCGCTTTTTAATTTATATTAAAATAATCTGGCTAGCCTGGGATTTTTTACGTCTTCTATATATGAATAAGCGAACCGAAAAGAGAAATAATTAAATGGCAAAGCTTACAAATTTATTCGCATGCGGTTGCTACTACATGTGTATGCGACGCAATATTGGTGCACATAACGACGGCGGTACGTTAGTGTATTATATGTGTATACGTCGTATATATATGTATGTATGTGTGTAGCGTTTTTTCTTTTCCCCAAACAAAAATCGATATGCGATAGCGCCCTAAGTAAATGCACAATTTGTATCGGAGTGTGTATGGGAATGTGTGTGCATGTAAAATCAGACATCAACTTTATATGTATGTATATATATGTATATGGTATATATAGAATCAGGTAAGTATTGAGATTTTAATGGCATTTACATAACAAAAATGCGCATTTACATTTTAAAATACGGGAATGGATTTAAGCAAGATTCGCGCACTAATTTCCTCCGCATTTATGCGAAAATTGCTTAATGAATTTGCACAATCGTTTCGCAATTGCGAGAAAAATTAACGGATTAGCATGTCAATGTATAATTAGATCAATATCAAAGTTGGCTATATATTTTTTTTGCTTCACTCTTCAAAACGAACGAATTTCGGATATATTTGAATGTTAGATTATCTGCACAAATTAAATTTGTGATCCACTTCTTTGCCGATTTTATATCTCCAATTTTCAAAGAAGATATTATACTGTCTGCCATTCTAATAATTACAATATCGTCTTTCACTTTATGCCCAATGCATTAATTAATTTCAACGTTATCTTTGTTTTTGGATACTACACAGAGTGGGCAATAAAAGTAGTGATAAAAAATATTTTTAACAAGTGTTTTTTGTAATTTTGTAGACATTTCAAAAGTTTTAAATTAATTATAATTTTTATACTTTCATTTTCGTTTTTTCTATTATGCAGATCGACCAACAAGATAATTTATTATCATCATTAGCTTGCATGTAACTTGATAACAATTGCATTGCTTACATTGAATTGAAACCGGTTATCCGTACATATTTTTTTCATTAATTTGTCGGTGTAAAGCATATCTTAATATTCACTTTTTTTAACGATTTTTTTGAGATAATTAAAAAAATAGATGTAGTGTACACATGTGCATACAAACTCAATTAGGTCAAAAGGTATAAAATCATCCATTACAATTATAGAATGATAAATGAATGTTATTAAAATTAAATTGATTACACTTGCAGGAAACAGACACTGCATCATTTTCATTGTACTACCGTACAATATAATATTTATCGCAACGTTATTTATTTCTTTTTTTTGTCAAGACAAATTATTTACTAGTTTATCCATTTCGAACGCTGGATTGTTACTGTTGATCGAATTCGCTCTTTCCCAACAACAATAATCTCGATAAAATTTCGTTCATAAAGATGTTTATCGTCGAACAATAACAATCTTTCATTGTAAAACCGCAAATAATTAAATGACCGCAATAAATAATAATTTCGCAGAATTTTACACTTGTTTACAATCAATAAACACCATTCATCTTGTACACAATGCAGCGGTAATATTTACTTGCGGATGAATAAAAAATAACTCTCGGTTCACTAATAACACGCTGCTTAAATTGATCACTCACCTTGTGGCAAAATGCAATTTGAACAATGCATTAGAATCTAATCAATGAAAACTCGCCGAGTCGCTTACAGCTGATCCACATAAATCAATTAAAATCCAGTTTTCAAAACCGATTGCCATGTGTCAGACCATTTGAGAAATTATCGGGCAATAAAGTCGATTAAAAGCCACTTGAACGTTATCAATATCGCAAAACATTGTGTTTTTGGTTTACTGTATGAAATCATTTAAGGAAACTGTAAGCAAAATAAGTAAATTGAATAAATAAGTAAATATAACCTAAAAATATTGCTAGGGTATGTTGCAATTGTTGTAATTTAGTACAAAGTACGACTACCTACCTTTGTCGAAAATATAGCTTTTACTCAATCTTAAAATTAAATAATATTAAGTAAATCACACAATCTGAATGTAAAATATAAGATAACAAAGAGACAAATAATTCACTGTTAGATGTAAGACCGGTAAGATGCCACCTCCACCACCTTAAATTATTGCACTTTTTTGGCATTGCCAACCTTATATGTTCAAAACAATTGATGGCACACTAACCCACACACGTGAACACTGCCCGGATTACGCATTCTTAGCGACCTTGAGAATAATAGCAACATGCAAATCATCGCCCCTCTAAAAAGAAAACAACAATCGTCGATCTATTTGTTTTGCATCTATTCGTTTTGCACAATACAAACGCCGTCTCGGATTAGATTTATTTACACAAAATAATATCAAACTGTACCTACCTATGTTGTTTGTTTACATACAGGATATTGTACGTACACGACGGTATCTTGTACTTCATCGCATTAACTTAATGAAATTTCATCATTTTCAAATTGGATCACAAGTAAATAAACCAAAAAAATATTGCAGCGGACACAATTGTCGTAATTAGTAAATTAATTGTCGCAATGCAACAAACTAAATACATTACATACAGTGTGTAGCATATATATATTTTTTTTAACAAAATGCGTTATTGTTAGAAAATATATAAGTTATATATAAAAAGGTATTTGTTTAAGATTTTTTAACAATTGTTGTTATTTAAAGAGTTTAATCAAGTTTCAAACATTAAGTCTGTAAAATATAGTTTTGTTTTGAAAACTTTGGTCGATAAGCGGTTGCGGTTTGTGATCGTGCATTAAAATAAAGTTTTTTACGACTTTCCGGACGATGTCGAGATGAAGTTGATTTCTCTTCTTGCGCCTTAAAAGCGGGTTTCTCTAAACATCCCCAAAGAAAACTCGGATGGGCTAGACTTTGGCGAACACCCAACATCTTTTCTGTGCGAAAATAATCGCCTAGGGAACATTCGAAAATTTAATGCTTTGCTGATCAGGCTGTCGTCCTATCAGTCCATCAGATCGTCAATTCATCGTAATAGCAGTTTGTCAATTCAACATTTTTTTCCGTCAATTAAAGTGTTAATTTATTAGAACTTAAGTTTGTCATCTGGCATGATAAATATTCTTCCGTTCATCTAAGAAACAATTCATTAGAACGTACATCAAATCGACAATCCATTACAGCGTCACTATATCAGATCATTAATCCATTAGATCGTCCATCTAGTATTTCATCACTCGATCAGATAATCAATTACCCATTTATATTGTTCTTAATTCTTAAATCGTAAAGCAGTTAACATGCCAGTTTACCAGTCTGCAATTTGTTCTTTTGTCTCTCAGATAGTCACTACATCAGAAGGTAAGTCTGTCAGTTCGTCGGTATATCAATTCCTCTCTCCATCAGATTATCAGCCTGTTATCCGTTCATCAGTTCACCACAGCGAATCGATTGATGGAAATGTCATTTAGTCAATTTTGAAATGATTGACTTGGAAAAATAGCTATTTGGGCTTTCTGTAAAATATCTAATTTGTTAATTTATGCGTGCGTGCCGCAACTATTTATCATAATTAGAAAAAGTTCCACATAATGGGAAATTAATAAACGCGCATGCAATAAATCAAACGAAACGTATGCGCGGTTTGGCGAGTGGTGGAAGGGTAAACTGGGACCACCACCGCACTCGGCGTAATTAAATTACCATCGCATTGTCGCATTTTTCGCATTGTGATGACACAATGACATTATGATGCAACGACTTAGCGAGCGATTACGATTGAGCTGGTGGCAGATGAAAGGCGTTTATTATGCGCGCGGTATAGCTGGCCCGAACATGATACGAGCGCCCTCCATTCACACACATCCGACCGAATTCTGTAATTGTTGAATTGTTAATACCAAATAGTTTTGTTTAATATTAAATTGTCGCCGCATGGTGCCGGATGATATTTACCAAACCCACACCGAAAATTTCACTCAAGATCGTTTGGCTTGTAATGATAAATACATAAATGTAAGCAAACACGGATTTATCGAATTACATTGCATTCGCCATTCGACGCTTGATAGCAACATTTCGTATTGTTTATTGCCAACAATGGCGGGGAATAAAAGGGTTTGCTTTAAATAGGAGCGCACAAGGAAATAACGACTGCAAAAATGTCATCTTGCACAATGTCTTTTTTTTATTAAAAAACGTCAATGTGTTGTCATGTTTATGTTAGTTTACTGCATTTTTACTAAAATCTTAATTGAAATCTTAATAATTTTATTTATTAAAAATAGTATTATAGCTATTTTTTATAAAATACAGTAAAATTTTTATATTACAATAAGTTTTAGAATTTAACATTCAGTTTCTTTAAAGAAATAATGCATTTCCGATCGCGGTACATAATCTACAATATTGCATTGTATAACAGTATTTCTTGTTTTACTAAATATAATACTCGCTTATACACTGATTCTATAAAAAAACACTCACATTTGCACGCGAAGCTTTTGTATTCCATTTGAATTAAAAATCTTTCATTTCATTTATCAATATCTCGCTGTAAAGTAGATTTTACTTAAAAATACATTCATAGTAATCAGCTTAACGATTCTAACTAAAATGTTAGTAACTATCATAATAAGCTTGGCATGTTTAATGTTAATTTTTTCGAAATTTTTAACGCAAATTTTGGGATAATGGACGTGCTAGAAAAAATCCGTACATTAACTAAATTATTTAAATAATTTCATAGATAATCCTCCAGCTTATAATTACAGTTTATAATAACATTATTCCATTTGTACAAACAAGCTGATAATCCGTGTAATTATTTCACATACATGAATGTAGCCAGAACTATAAAAACAAATTGTCCAATCAACAATTTCTACAATATATAAAAAGTAAAAGAGAAAATAAATAAACGTATTATTAGCCGGTAAAATGATGGCTCTTATATATATATATATATATATTTGGTCGACATTCAAGTATTGTTATTTATAGAGCTCCAAGCATTAGCCGACTAATTTTTGCGCGTAAGCCCCTTTTACAGCAGCGCTCATAATTTCGGCGAAAGCGCCAGGATCGTCGAAAAACTCACAACATGACAATGTAATTAAAATTAATTGTATCAACAATAAACTTCGATAATTTATCGCGTTGCTTTAATAAACAATTTAAACGTTATGGATTTGTGCGGCACGAGTACGAGATCAAAAGAAAGGCGAACGTTCGCATAAATTACAAATTGGCTGACAACTGTATCAATTCGTTATTAGCATTGTCAATGCGCGTATTTTGTGTGAGGGAATAATTAATGCCTCTCTCACATGATGATGATATACCTAGCTATATGTATTGGTGTTTTGCATTTCACAAATCGATGCTGGCAATTTACATTGGTATAGTTGATTGAAAAAGTTGTTACTTGATCAAACTTTTCGATATTTAGTAAAAAAAGTACTCTTTTATTTGCATAAAACTGAGTACAATTTCGACTTTCTTGCAAAAATTGCAACAAAATTTACATGCAAGTTGATGAGTGGGGAAGTGGACAGGTCGGGTTAGTCATTGATAAAATTAAATCCAGCAATGACGAAAGTCGAAACTGCACTCAGTTATATGAGAATAAAAGATTACAAAACTAAACCAAGAATTACTTCTTTACTAAATTTAAATTGGTTTTTCTATAAACACAAA
>JARJDW010009403.1:0-28018 GCA_030264715.1 Adinopsis sp. GC000173
ATCGTCTAGGACCATGTTTTGTTAAAAATCAATGCTTACAAGTGGTGAAATCAGTTAAAAGAAAGTCGAAAAGGGTTTTAAGACGATGAACGCGTGTAACAAGGATTCATCCTGGCCGGCGTCAAGGAAACCAAAGAGAGTGTGGTTTGCTTGCGAAAGATGTCTGTTCGAGACTTGTTGGTATGTCCAAAGAGTCATTTTGGAAGATATTTTGGGTCTAAAACCTGGAAATTATTGACTATTTCCATAACTTTGACAATGCACCTCTCACAATGTACTCATTCTTAGTGACTTTATCACCAAAAATCCTGTGCATATCGATCCACAACTACCGAATTCGTCTAATTTAGTACCGTATCACTTATGACTATCTTAGAATCTCAAAAGACCACTGTGGAAAAACTGTGTTGGCACGATAGAGGAGATAAAACATAATCGTCACATGCACTTTTAGCGCCGTATAAAATTCGAATAAATGTTTTGACTTAAAAATTGTTAAAGATGTTTATTACAATGTAAGAAACAATTTTTAATGATGTACGATTTGCCTGCGCTATTGAAATTAAAAATTGGTTTTACTTTTTTACACAGTAGTATACCTTTCAATGAAATGCATTGGGTAGCAAGCATATTTGGATGTAATAAACTACACTAGAAAAGTATGCGAAGTATTCTTCGTCTAGCGAGTTGCAGTAATCGCTTATTAGAACACAAAAACTCATTCATCCTAAGAGGTTTGACTGTATTCGCAATTTTACATAAAAAAAACACTCATATAATACCGTGACTTAAATTAAAATAAACAAGTATTTTTATTATTGGCGCACAAGATACCAATTTGTAAGAATAATATGTTTCTCATACAAGTACCACTCGTATAATACCTAATGATAATATTGGATTTATCCAATCAAGCGTAGAAATGAAATTAAACAGCGATTCATAGAAAAACAAATCGACTTTTTTGAGTTTGTTTAGCCGTAGATTTTTTGACTTTCACTTTTAGCACGCTTTTATTGGTTTTTTATTCTTTTAAACATCTAATTGATTAAATTATTAAAGAAACATGCAAGCAATTATGACGAATGTGCAAATGAATGTGTTCGTCTGTTACTACGTCAGCTGATATAAAATATAAGATGATTTCTATTTTTCTTCTTCTACGTTTTTTGCTTATAGGAATTGGCACACAAGTTATCACGCAGCTTTGACATGAAGGACGATCAGGCGTTGCTGGAAGGTGAAGGTGGCCTGCGAAGACATCAATCGATGCAAAGATTGGCGCGCGGCGGCGATGGTGGCGTACAGGAAAGTCCGCGTGTCATCACCGATCCGGAAGGGAATCTTCGCATCACAGTCAGAAAGACGAAACCGATTTTGGGCATTGCCATTGAGGGGGGAGCAAACACCAAACATCCATTGCCTCGAATTATTAACATTAATGTAACTATCAATCCATCCTATATATAATATTTCTAGAAACAAATTTATTATGTACCAAACCGAAATAGTGGGAAATTACATCTCAAATAATTTTAATTGTATGCAATTGTTGCTTAATTAAACCAAAAGCCATAACTATAAATTTAAATAGGATGAACTTTGACTAAACTAAATGTTGGCATTCACCGAAAATTTAATCAAGGTAAAGGTGAAGAGCTTACAAAATACGTTTATTAATTTTTGTACTAAATTGCTTCACTCTTTTTTTATTATTATTAATTTTATTAATATATTACATTTTTCGTGTTGCTTAACTAACGGTGGCGCTACAAAAAGAGTTTGACGCAATTTTAAATTGCGTATTAAACAAAAATGAATATAAAAAGAGAAATATGTTTGGAAATCATTTTTTGTGCTTCATACACACAAACAATTTAATTTTTGAGTAATTTTTATTTTGATCTTAATTTTTTTAAATAATTTCTAACGAAAATTTAACGAATTCTAAGACAAATTAATGTTTGTTGGCATTTTATAACTGAGTTTAGCATACTATTTTTGAAGCAAAATAAACGTTTTTTTAATTCAATTATAACTCTAAACAGCCACTAAATATTTTTAAACGAAAAGTAGCAATTAAATGCATCTAAAAAGTAGTCATTAAATCGTTTTTAAAGATTTCTTAAACTATATTAGCAACTTTTTAGATGAAATTCAGATCTTGTTTAGTTATTTTTAATATTTTTAATTAAAATTAGCATATTTTATTCATAATTAAACAATTTTGAATAATTTTTATTCAGCTCTTAATTTTTTAAATAATTTCTAATATAAATTTAACGAATTCTAAGACGAATTAATATTTGTTAGCATTTTATAACTGAGTTTAGCATATTTTACTATTTTTTAAGCAAAATAAACGTTTTTTAATTCAGTTATAACTCTAAACAGTCTTTAAACATTTTTAAACGAAAAGTAGCAATTAAATGCATCTAAAAAAGCAAGAAACTTTTTGAACCACCCACGTATATTAGCAACTTTTTATTTTTAATAAGAAATATCGTATTTGGGTTCACTTTTGAAACTATTGTATTCTCTTATACGAAAATTCAACTTTGTAGTAAATTTGAAGCAACGTTTAAGCATTTTTTATGAAATCTAACGTATCTATGATATATTTTTAGGAAAACGGTGCGGCGTATAGCGCTGGCGGATTAGAAGTTGGGCAATTGATACTGCAAGTGGACGGACGGCCGGTGGAGGGCCTTCAACATCAGGACGTTGCGCGTCTAATAGCGGAAAGTTTTGCGCGGCGCGACCGCGAAGACATTGAATTTCTGGTCATTGAGGCGAAGAAAAGCAATATGGAACCAAAACCAACGGCATTAATTTTCCTAGAAGCTTAACATTTGCTTAGCCTCCCCCCTAGTGACCCGCCGGGTCCCATCACCGACTGAATATATAATTCGAAGCTAAACAAATACAACAACCTACACATATCACTGTATCATTTAATACAACAAGAAGCATTCGCGATACATTTTCAAATTTAGGTCGTGGAAATGTCGCTAGTGTGGTAGAGCACGTAGGTTTATAACAAAATCAGCAACGTTACATCGTTCGTTACGGCGATGGATGTAACGTTGTCATGATTGTAGAGCTAACTATAATATGCATTTAGAACCATTTGTATAAATAAAAGATTCATAAACAAAAAAAACTAATTGTTAATTGTTGTGTACAGCTTTAGTAAGTCATGCTTTCGTCGTAAACAAAAAAATACTAAAGATAATAAATTAAACATTAATTTTAATAAATGAAGAACAAAAATCGAAAACAAATAAATACATGCAGACATATGCGAAATGGTTATGCATATTATATTAATGATAAGAAGAGCAAAAATCGGTGAACTAAATTAATAAATTAGCAAAAACAACTAGAGGGAGAGGCAATTTTTAAACAAAATCTAAATTTGTTTTAACAAAAAAAAGCAATGTGTACATAAAAACACAAGATATTTATAAATATATATTTTAACATATAATGTATAAAAATAATGTAAAATTTATTTTATAAATTTGCTGTATTATATATATTATACATATATATACATAAAACACAAGAAAAAAATTTATTATACACTACTAACAATTGTGTAAAATTAAAGGGTACGCATAATAGTGTTTACAATTTTTAATGACAAAATCAGCAGCATTGTTCCACTTAATGCCGTGTTTTAAAACTACCGTTATTTCCACAATTTTACAAACAATGATAACTTTTATAGACGAATCAAATTTTATTATTACAAAAATAAAACATTTAATTATTATTATTCAAATAATTGCAAATTTAAACATTTTGTCATAGTAAAAATGTAAACACTTTTAATAACACAAACAAATGAAAAAGTTTAGCTGTGCCAAAATCAAGGAAAAAAAATAAACAAAAAAATTAATTAATCATGTTATTGTTACCGTATTTGTACAAAAACCAAAAAAAAATCTAAGAAAAAAAGCTTTTTTACTAAATGTGGAAAAAAAACAAAAATAAAAAATAACGTTTTACTTTTTGCTTGTGTGACAACAATCAAATTATTCTATATTGTTATTAAAATATGGCAATTTTAATTCATTTTTGTTTTGTTTTGTCGGCTTATAAATGTTTATAAACTAATTATTTTTCATATTATCGTTTTTAATAATTTACTAATTAATTAAACAAATGACACTTACACACTTATTACACATTTACGATACATTCATACAACAAACAAACAAATAATAATGGGAGAATGGATTGATGAATAAGGTGACGATCATATGAAAACCAAAAAACAAAAGCAATTTTATAAATTGGACAATTTTCGTATTATTTACACCGAGCTGATAAGTTAAACAAATTATTTAAAGGATAAAATCATTTTATATATTTACCAATTAAAACATACATAGGTGGTATGATAAGTTTTTTTTTGAGTAATTTTTAGTGCAGCTCCAAATTATTTTTTAGCATCACAGCCATGGATTTTTCTTTGCGCGTGGAAATTTTTGCGACTTTCTTCCAATTTTTCATTGATCTTTTGGCATTTTCCATCAAATCTTTTAGCGACTTTCATCAAACTTGATGGAAAATAGAGAAGAACGTTTGTTCTTTGCATCACTTTTAATAAAAATCGTTAAGTATTTTGATGGAAAATGCCAAAAATGCCGAAAATCAAAGAAAAAAGTCGCAAAAAATTCCTGCGCAAAGAAAAATCCATGGCGGTGATGCTAAAAAATAATTTGGGGCTGCACTAAAAATTACTAAAAAAAGGCTAGAAACTTTTCGGACCACCCATGTATATTTTCATTGAACTTCATCGTTATTGATCGAAAATTGAGAAGAACTTTAATTTAATGATTAAACATTTACGTACTTGAATAAAATGCACTATATAAATATTATTTCGAACAGAGATAAATGTTTTATTGACTTCATCGGAAATAATTTGTCTAATTAATTGGCTCGGCTTCGATGAAAATCAAGAACCTCTCAATTACGTTTATAATTTCAAATAAAAAGGTGCTATACCATTTATGCGATGGATGTAAAATATCGTTAACTATATAAATAGACAATGTTAATCCAAAAGAAGCAAGAAAAAGTCTTAAAAAATGTTCAAAAAAATAAGATATTATTATTAAAATAATAACTATGTATAAAAATAAGATGAAACAAAGAAAAATCATCATTAATGTTTGCCTTCACTGCGCGAATTTTTGCAAGCACTGTTTAATTAATTTTAAGCGCTAATCGTATCAATATGTAAATATAATTATTTTTAGGATGTCTATAATGAAATAAAAAATGTGCATAAAAAGCAAAACAAATCAAGTGATAAATAAATTATATGGATTAATAGATTTTTAGTCAAACAAAAAAAAATGAGAATGCGCGCGCGTTGCTGCTAGAAGCTGCTTAATGTAATGACATTTTTAATAATGAAATGGATGATAAAGTTATTATTAAAAATGCAATTACGACGATGTTATTAAATAATAAACAAACAAAAAAAAAACGAAATGTTGCTTTTCTGTATATTATAGATATTATAGGTGCTAGAAGATATTTTTCATTAATTTCAAAATTAAACATTTATTACTTACTTCCGTTGATCATTTGATTTTTAGCTGTTATCAAAATTTTTAAAAAAACAAAATTATAAATTAATTTGTTATTGGCGAAAAAATGCGGCAGAATTTTAATATATTTGTATAGTTATTTAAAACATGAAAAATCAATGAAAATCAGGGAATTTAAACAAAAAATCAAGATTTCACGTGACATATAGAGCGCCTTTTGATTCATTTTTGAATTATTTAATAAAATAAATAAATAAATGATTTGTTTATAAAAAGGTACTAAGTGCCAAATAGTTAAATTATGATGCACTTAACAGTTCACTCTTTGCAATGATAATGAAAAAAAAAAAATAAGAAATGAATGAGAGACAAAATAATAATTAAAAAAAAAATGTTGACAATTTGCTGTTGATTATTTATAATAATAAAAAAAACCTCGTGTAATTATAATGTAAATATTATATAAAATAATTCATTCTTTATCACGTTTATTACTGTTTATAATTATTATACTGTATTCACTCAATGAATGAAAAAAAAATGATTGATTCGTTTTTTGAATTTGCAATTTGTTCTTAATTTGCATTTTTGCTGTTAGTTTATATAAAATATAAAACGAATTTGTTATTTTATTATTATTTCTTTTTTAAAACAAATGAAATAATTGATAAATATATTGTAATTTTTAGCAAAAAATACAACTTTTCTTTACCTGACAACAATGAATGAAATGTTTACACTTTTGCATCCGCAAATTTTTCCATGAATTTCAGTGCTTTTTCATCATTTTTCGGAGAATTTCAGTGTTTTTTCATCATTTTTTGAAGAATTTCAGCGTTTTCTCATAATTGTTTGATGAATTTCAGTGTTTTTTCATAATTTTTCCATGAATTTCAGTGTTTTTTAGTGCTGTTTGGTGTTTGTCTACACTATTTCTTATGACCACAACTGAATTTCAATAATGTTACGCTGTTCGATGGAAGATGGCGCTAGAAAATATTTTTTATATGTTTATTGTTTCTATAAAAATATGTTTATCAATTATTAGATTTCAATGAATAGAATGAATTGAAATCATTTATTAAAGAGGAAACTGCAATTTTTCACATTGTAATTTATCAACCGAGCACTTTAGACGCCATTTTGATCTGATTGTATTCATTTCTTTCATGAATCAAGTGATTTTGTAATCAATTTTCATTCACTTAGAAACTGTTTTTTTAAATTAATTACAAACCAGGCACGAAAGTTGCAGCGGCAACTAATAAACTAAATGTAGTTTGAAATTAAGGTAAAGTATGTCTAAATTAATTGTCCTTGTATAAATATAAACAATATTTATTGCAGGTCAGGATGAAAAATGAAGATGGAACTAAATCTGAAGATACATATCCGAGTGGTGATGATCGAGCGCATTGGACGCACATGGAAAATGAATCGCTCATAGCACTTTACGATAAGTACAAGGAATCGCCCAAGAAGAAGCTAATATGGGGAAATATATGTGCCGAATTAAACGAGTTAGGATTTGAAAAAACTGCCCGACTGTGTGAATCGAAATGGCGCAATCTTTTGCGCACCTATAAGATAGTAAAGTTAAATAAAATAAAAACGGGAAAAGGCGGTGATAAGTTTCCGTACTTTGAATTGTTGGATCAGATACTAGGCAACAAACCATTCATCTCAATCGGACAGGCCGGCAAAACGCTCAATCCGGCAGCGGATACATCATTGGCCGATGAAGATTATGCGGAACTGGAAGACGTGCATGAACATGTGAAAACAAACAAATCGATTGATGTCAGAAAGAAGTATCAAAATTATAGTGTAGTATATCAGCAAAGAAAGTTGAAACTCGAGGAGGAAAGATTGAAAATTTATAAAAAAGATCTGGAAGAAAAGCGAAAAATAATGGAAAAGAAAAATGAAATTGAAGAAAGGAAGGTGAAAGCGTTTGAAGATTATGTTAGTCTTTTAAGGGACAAAAGTGCCAATAGTAGTAGTAATTTATGAATAAATTAATTAGACATTAAAATTATTTCAATTTACAAACTTTTATCATTAATCAAGGTTTGTTCGAACGTTTAGAACTTACTCGAAATGTAATCCAATATCTAATTGCAAATCAAAAATGCAGAACCTTGTCGACTATTTTAGCACATGTCAAATTCATCAGTTTTTGGGAGAAAGCATTAATTATTGTTTTTAAAGTGTCCAAGCTTTATTTTCAAAACAATCCTCAATTATTATTAATCAAATCATTGATAATCGTACAGAACAGAAGTGTGTACACAGTACAAAAATGATTTTTTGTTTCACCTTTTTCACAGACAATTATGAACAAGAAGATGATAACATGCATCAATTCAAAGTGAAGTAAGGTATATCAACAATATCACCAGAAGATATAACATCATTTGCAGTAATAATTATCCCTATTATCTACTACTTTAACCGGGATATACCTATATATATATATATATTACTTTTAATTATTGATATTTAATTTTATTTGAATTTATGCTTACTTGAATTAGGGATTATTTTTAGGAATATGCAGTTGGGCTAGGCGCTCAAAGATGTCTCAATTGAATCAGAAACTATAAAAATTAATTATCTTCTTACTTAATTTAGTTAAAATAACTCACAAAACTTATAAAATTAGGACACTTATAAAGAAAACCAAAAGCGAATCAACACTGATTAAGTTTCTTATGTCCGAATCTTATGATGAAACGTATGTTCTGGTACCTTTCTATTCAAAAAGAAAAGGATAGCGATATTATCCTAACATATCTAAATGAGTGGAAGAGAAATGCAAATAATAAACCAACTATCGTAACAAACAAAGTTCTTTAGAACAAGAGAACCTCAACGTTTTGAAGCATTATAACCTCAAAATATTACAACAACACTATTATTATTGTAAATGAAAGCAATTTAAATTAAAAAATGCCAGTTTTAAATGCGGAACCTATGGATATTATATTTGTAAGTAAATTCGCTCCTTAAAATCTCACATAAATACAGAAAACATTGTTATTTTAGACTGATGAAGATTTACCGTACGAAGAGGAAATCTTAAGAAATCCTTACTCTGTTAAACATTGGCTTAGGTATATAGAACATAAAAAAGTTGCACCTAAAGAAGCCATTAATGTTATATACGAACGAGCGTTAAAAGAGCTCCCCGGTTCGTATAAATTATGGTACAGCTATTTAAAATTACGCCGCAAACAAGTGAAAGGAAAATGCATAACTGATCCCGAATTCGAATCAGTGAATAATGCATTCGAACGTTCTTTAGTTTTCATGCATAAGATGCCGCGTATTTGGATGGATTACTGTACATTTCTAACCGATCAATGCAAAATCACACGTACACGTAAAGTATTTGATCGCGCTCTGCGAGCACTTCCTATAACGCAGCACCATCGAATTTGGCCGTTGTATTTAACGTTCGTACAGAAGCATGATATTCCCGAAACGGCAGTACGTGTATTTCGTCGATACTTGAAATTGTGCCCGGAAAATGCCGAGGAATACGTTGAATATCTCGTCAAGATTGATAAATTAGATGAAGCCGCATTGAATTTGGCGAAAATTGTAAACGACGAGCATTTTGTGTCGCAACACGGAAAATCCAACCATCAATTGTGGAATGAACTGTGCGAGCTAATATCGAAAAATCCAAATAAGATTCGATCGTTGAATGTGGATGCGATCATTCGTGGCGGTTTGCGTAGGTACACCGATCAATTGGGACATTTATGGAATTCGTTGGCGGATTATTACATGCGAAGCGGCTTGTTTGATCGCGCTCGCGATGTTTACGAGGAGGCGATACAAACTGTGACGACGGTGCGCGATTTTACGCAAGTGTTTGACGCCTACGCACAATTCGAGGAAATCAGCTTGAATAAACGAATGGAAGAGGTGGCTAAATTACCATCACCTAGCGAAGAAGATGATATCGACTTGGAATTACGTCTGGCAAGGTTTGAGAACTTAATGGAGCGCCGACTGCTGCTATTAAACTCGGTGTTACTGCGACAAAATCCACACAACATCCAAGAATGGCACAATCGCGTTAAGTTATATGATGGAAAACCGCATGAAATTATTAATACGTATACGGAAGCGGTTCAAACAGTCGAGCCGAAGTTGGCGGTAGGAAAATTGCACACTTTATGGGTGGAGTTTGCAAAGTTCTACGAGAAAAACGAGCAAATCGAGGATGCGCGATTAATCTTCGAAAAAGCAACGTTGGTGAATTATTTAAAGGTGGAAGATTTAGCGGCGGTGTGGTGTGAATGGGCCGAGATGGAAATACGGCATGAAAATTACGAAGATGCGTTGAAACTGATGCATAAGGCAACAGTCATTCC
Organism: Adinopsis sp. GC000173; assembly: GCA_030264715.1. Lineage (NCBI taxonomy): Eukaryota > Metazoa > Arthropoda > Insecta > Coleoptera > Staphylinidae > Adinopsis > Adinopsis sp. GC000173. Next base: position 9,959 of record JARJDW010009403.1, read on the forward strand.
ATCCAAAAAGGTGGCGTATTACGATGATAAAGAAACGGTACAGGCAAGATTGTACAAAAGCCTTAAAGTGTGGTCATTGTATGCTGATCTGGAAGAAAGCTTCGGAACATTTAAATCATGCAAAACTGTCTACGATCGCATAATTGATTTAAAAATTGCAACACCGCAGATCATCATGAATTATGGACTATTTTTGGAAGAGAATAATTACTTTGAGGAAGCGTTCCGAGCGTACGAAAAAGGAATTTCGCTGTTTAAATGGCCGAATGTGTTTGATATTTGGAACACCTACCTAAAAAAGTTTCTTAACCGCTACGGTGGTAGTAAATTGGAACGTGCACGCGATTTATTCGAACAATGCTTAGAAAATTGTCCCGCGAAATTCGCTAAACCGCTTTACCTTCTCTACGGCAAGTTGGAGGAGGAACACGGCATGGCAAGACATGCAATGGCCGTTTACGAGCGTGCCACGAACGCAGTACTTCCAGAAGAAATGTTTGAGGTGTACAACATCTACATTAAGCGTGCCGCTGAGATTTACGGCATACCGAAAACGCGGCAAATCTACGAGAAGGCCATTGAAGTCCTGCCCGAGGATAAAACGCGAGAGATGTGCCTGCGCTTCTCCGAAATGGAAACGAAGCTCGGTGAAATTGATCGTGCACGTGCGATCTACGCACATTGCAGCCAAATTTGCGATCCGCGCGTCACCGCCGAATTCTGGCAGGTGTGGAAGGAGTTCGAGGTGCGGCATGGTAACGAGGACACGATGCGCGAGATGTTGCGCATCAAGCGTAGCGTGCAAGCGATGTACAACACGCAGGTGAATATGATGTCGGCGCAAATGTTGAATTCGGCGGGTAGTATCGCCGGCACGGTAGCTGATTTGGCGCCGGGCGTTAAGGATGGCATGCGCATGCTGGAGGCGAAGGCGGTTGAGATGTCGGGAACGAGTGCGGGTGGTAGTAATATTATGTTCGTGCGTGGCGAGACGCAAGGCGGAAAACAGGATGGCGAGAAAGTGGTTAATCCCGATGAGATTAATATTGACGATGACGATGATGAAGAGGAGGACGAGGAGCCAGAGGATGAGAATGCTGAAATCGATTTGCCGATTACAAAACAAGTGATTCCTAATGATGTATTTGGTAGTTTAAAGTATAATGAGAATGAGGAAGATTAATTAATTTTCTAACGATTACAATAAATTGTTTTAATAATAATGTGAAATATTTTTAGACCCAGTCATCTAGAGATGAATTTGACGAGCTGGCTGATGAGGATGAAGATAGTTTCAAGTTTCTGTTTCTATCATTTAACACTTTAAGTAGAGCGCTGGTAACGTAGGCTTTATCAAAATCGTCACTTGCTGGAGGTTTTGCCTAAAAACCAAAAGTAATTTTCATGTAAAAATAAACAATCGAGCATATATATCGATTTGCTATATGTTTTGCGTTCACTTACCGTTGCTTCAACGCGCTTTAAAGTAACACCTTTTTCAATACTGCGAAGTAGATTCGACCGTTCAGTAGCTGCAGGGTCCTGTGTTGAAAAGTGCGTACCACTCTCAACACGACTAGTTTGATTTGGTTCCAGTAATGGTTCTGGCGGCGGTGGCGGTATTTGGCTCGATACTGGTGGTAGAGGAGGCGGAGGCGGAGGTGGAGGTGCAGATGCATTTGCAGCCAAAACTGGTGGACTTGCCGGCTTTACATTATTAATCTCATCATATAGGTTAGCGTAATTTGTTGGGTACTGTGGAGCATATGTTTTAGTTGGCGAAGTTGGTGATTTTAGTTCTGCGTTTGCGTAATTTAGTTGATACTGTTGTTCATAGTTTTTAGTTGGCGAAGTTGGTGATTTAAGTTCTGCGTTTACGTAATTTGGTTGATATTGTTGGTCATACATTTTAGCTGGTGAAGTTGGTGATTTAAGTTCCGGGTTTGCGTAGTTTGATTGATACCGTTGGTGGTATGTTTTAGTTGGCGAAGTTGGTGATTTAAGCTCTGGTTTAAACGGTATAGCCGGCGCTATTTTAGCGATGCTCTTTGCTATTGATGGAAATCTCGTAGCTGCTTTGGATCTACCTTCTACGTTTGTAGTTTTGGAAATTGTAGCCGGTTGAGCGTGAGAGTTTACTTTCAACTGCGGCGGTGGTTGTTCTTTATTTATAAATGGAATGGGAGGTGCACGTCGTCCACTTGCTCGTCTAAATGTGCTTGTTTTGAATAACGATTTATTTTGAGCAGGTTGTGGAATAGACGGTGCAACCTGTTAAAATTTATATTACTACATCTGAACAGAATAATATTTTGCTAAAACTTACTCTGGTGGGTTTATATGGCTGCGAATGAGTTTCAACCACTTCTTTCGCATAGTTTAATACTTTTTCATTCCTCATATCAGTTTCAGATAATCCTGCCTGTATAAATTTATTTGCAAATTAAATTTAATGATAATTAGCTATACGAACTGTATACCAATTGACATAATTGACGAAAATTGTCTTCATTCATCGGTTGATTCAAACCGGCATGCGCTACGTGTTTAAAATCCATAGGCAAACCAATATCCAACTTACTTATCTTCTTTTTTTCTTCTTTTTCTTTTTTATCTAGGCAGATATTGCAAATTGCTAGTTAGTGTTTTATTTGGATTTTAATATTGTACTTACTCTTATCACTCTTTTTCAACTTCAATACAACTGTAACCGCCTTTTCAAATGCTTTAGCTTCTTCATTATCAGCAAAGTTGAATCCTATTATACTATTCTGAAGAGTAAAGATTCATTAATGATATTGAAATAAAGATAATAAATATAGTAACAGTTACATCTCCTTCGAACATGTGAAAGAATGGCTTATCACTGCTCGTTTTATATTTAAGATTCTTGTAAATTTCATGCTGCCAGATTAAGTATTCCTCGTAGAGACAATATAAATGAAAATAGTTGATGTGATTTATATCGCGTACAAAGCACAAAACGCCGTTTCCTCGATGATTCCATTTCGGTTTTCCATTTGTGTTGTTGTATGCAATAAATAGTTGTACAACAGCGCATGCATACACCTGCAAAAAGTGACACTAAATTATCATTTATTTTAGGTATTCTTCTCTTGCTTATTGTTTCAATTTTCATTTATGTATTACTAGGTAATTAAAGTAAGTGTCCCCAGAAATAAAAAAGGGCAATATTTTACAAACATATTCCTTGCTCCATGCGAGATGTGTTTGATACGATTTTGGCGGTTTAAAGGAATAGACGTCTATGTTGTAGTCGATATTTTGAATTACGGTATACTCATCTTTTTTAAAATTTTATCTATATTTTATGTACCTAACTTTTAGATTTTATGTTTGTTTTAACGATAAAGAACGATATTATACGATAGGATCAATTTTTATGGATAAGTGATTACATAAATATTTTAATAATTGTTTATTTAGTTCAAGACCAGCTGTGCTTTTTCAAGTATATTTCATTCATTGAATTTTAATATAAACATAGTTTATTGGAACAGAAAAAAGCACGAAAATGTTAGGTTTGACTTTATTTGTTTAAAACTTACATTATTCGTTCCTACCAATCTAGACAACAATAATTTTTCTTCTTGACTTAACAGTCTACTTTCAACCGAATTCAACATGTTAATTAATTCACCTTTCTATACGAAATGAATGATATTTTTCGCTAACGTATAACTTATCTACTAGTTAGTAATTTCGAAAATGATAAGATAAATATATTATATTTTAATGTGATAATGATTTACAATAGACTTGATGAATATTTGCACGCAGCAAATTTAGTCATATTAAGGTGTATATTCCTGTGTGAAAATTAACTGAAACAAAATTTAAATATATAAATAAATGATAAGTTGAATGATAGTATCCCATTCATCGTCGTTCGAATCAGAGGTATCCGTATCGTCCTCATCCTCGTCGAGATGAACGACACGATAAATCGTCGACTCGTTGCCGCAAATTATTTGTTCAGCTGCTGGACTAATATGTTTAACTTCCCGTTCCTAAAATATAAATGATGTAATACATAGTTCTTAAATGTGATTTGCAAAAAATAATCGCACTATCTGTTGATTTTCATCGCAGAAGGTATATTTATGAGAAAAACGTTGGATGTTGATCAATAATTAATTAATAGAAGCAATTGCACGATGGAATATTAGCTAATAATTGCAATGTTATACATTATCGATATTTCTAACTATTCCAATGTGCAATTTATAGTTTGATATTTAATAATTTCATGGTTGGCAAAAATGCAACAAAAGTAATCAAAATAATCTAGAATCAAGGTAACTTCATTGTTAGAAATAGGCAGGTGAAGTTGTTTTCGTAATATTCACGAGGGGAGCAGGTAATTATATTAAAATTTTATATATCAGATTAATAATCTACATTTACTTTAATCCTGCAAGATAGAAACAATAATAAAAGAGAAGGCCAATATTTGGTAATAAGATGAGTAAAGCAATGTCTAGAAAAAGTAAACAACAGCCAGTGGTACGGCAAACATTAACCAGTATTTATCGACAAGCCTTAGCACATCCCTCATCATCTAATAATACTCCAATAACTCCAACTATTCCAACCATACACAATTCAAGATCAAAATTGAAAATTGATAAACCAAATCGTCCACGGCGCTCGATATCTTCACAATTTCTAAAGCAGAAGGAGTTGAAGGAAAAAAGACGTTCGCGCTCTACTGATCAAGTACCTCCACCGGAATCGCCTTTCTATTTAAGTAGAGAAGAATCCATTACTACCAGACGCACTTCATTATCAAGCAAGTTTAGAACATTGAATGTAAGCAATATAGAATTGGACAACCCACCTGTTAAAAAACAAGAAAACAACAATTCTCCATGCGAAAAACGCATCGAAAAGCAAACGAGAGACGATGCGAATGAAAACAACTTTCAGTTATCAAATTTACACAACGACAAGCCTACTAAAAGATTGCGTTGGTCGTTATTACCTCCATCTTCTAATAAGAAGTTATTTAAAGCAAAACAACGATTAAAATCATCTACCGTTGAATCAAGTCCTCATAACTCGCCGGTAAATCGTAGGCGCAGTTTATCATCACCCAAATACAAGAGATTATTGAAGCAGATGGTAATGATGACGCCGCTAAAGGAATTTTCGCCTAATTAAGCTACTATAGATGTCATACAACCATAGTCATTAATTATTAGTTTACGACGCTAAAAAGGTCTTTGGGCAGAAAAGGTATGTAAAGATCGATTTAGTATTGAAAACTAATAAGTTAGACTATCGCTGCTTATTCAAAAGTGTGTTTTATGATTTTTACTACAATTTTATGTACCTACAATTTTAAGATATTTTGTTGACGTTATTATAAGATAGGATCAATTTTTAGAGATAAGCGATTACATAAATATTTCAATAATTGTTATTTAGTTCAAGACCAGCTGTGCTTGTTTTTAACTGATATTTCATTTATTGAATAAATTGAATATAAAAATAGTTTTCACAATTCATTGGAACAGAAAAAGCAAGAAAATGTTAGGTTTGAATTAAATTGTTTTAAACCTATATTATTCGTTCCTACCAATCTAAACAACAATAAATTTTCCTATTGGTTTAACAGTTCACTTTTAAAAGAATTCAACATATTAATTAATTAACCTTTCTATATGAAATGAATGATATTTTTCGCTAACGTATAACTTATCTACTAGTTAGTAATTTCCAAAATGATAAGATAAATATATTATATTTTAATGTGATAATGATTTACAATAGACTTGATTAATATTTGCACGTAGCAAATTTAGTCGTATTAAAGTGTATATATACCTGTGTGAAAACTGACTGAAATAAAGTTAAAATATATAAATGGTAAGTTGGATAATATTGCAAAGCTAAGCATCCCATTCATCGTCGTTCGAATCGGAGGAATCCGTATCGTCCTCATCCTCGTCGGGATGAATGACACGATTTCGTTCCGCCAATGCTCGCGACAATGCGGCGGCCAAATCGTTGCCGCAATTTACTTGTTCAGCTGCAGGACTAATATGCTTAACTTCCCGTTCCTAAAATATAAATGATGTAATACAAAGTTTTTAGATGATATTTGTATATTCATTACGTTTGCGGGTTTTAATTGGAAACCCTTACGAATTTCACTTAATAGATCTTCTCTGGCATCGTCGCGTTTTTCAAGTTCCACAGGCTGAAATATCAAAAAATATTAATAAAACGGAAATTTAGCTAACTAACTGAACTATTTCCATACTTAAACGGCAAAGCAAATTTAGTTTGTTTTGTAAACAAATCTAACGTTTAGTGTTCATTTCAATTGTTTTATGCCTTCAAAGAAACTGACAGAATGTTGGATATCTTATCAATTTCATATGTCAAGAATAATTTGAAACTAATTTCAATATTATAATATATTGTAGTAAATAGAGAAAATAATTGAAAGAGACAAAAAAGAGAATTATTTGGAGTCATAAAAATGTAACAATAATTTATTGAAAAGAAGATTTACAAGGGATTATGCATTGACCCATTTCTACCATCAACAAGGCTGCTCACGAAGAACCAGAAACAAATTTATTTTACAATAAGAAAAGAAAAATTATAACTCCTAAAATAAAACACCTTTAAATTTCTCTGAAACAATTGAAATGAATACCCGATACGAGAGATTCTTTGATTTGTAGGCTAAATTCAAAAATTAATACAATATTTATCACTCCTAACAACTGAATCATATTCCTCAATATAAGATTCATAATATTTACCTTTAAACTTGTACCTTCCCGAATGCTCTCCAATAAAGCACTTCGATTATCAATAGATTCATGCGTCAAGGATGGAGGTGCAGAAACACTGGTCATAGTTTCCATTATTGGTAAAGGTGGAGGAGGCGGTGGTGGTGGCGCGTTACTCGACGGCGGCGGAGGAATCGAATTCGAATTGCCTGGTGCATTAAGTAAATTTATTACAATAACATGTAGAAATTTGTTAGGTTTACTACCTCTCGAAACAGGTGGAGGTCTAGGCGGTGGCACATTTCCACTTGGAGGTGGTGGTGGAGCAGCTCGCTAAAATAATATATATTAACAAAATAATTTGATTTAATTTAATGTAAAAGCAAATTACATTGTGTCCGGAACGGGTTGAACCTCTGGGAGGTACAGGCGGTCCCGGTGTAACTGCCACCGGTATAGCTGGAGGCGGTCGTTTCACTTTACTCTCTTGCTCCAATACTGCATCTCTACCGCCATTCGCAGCTATAAAATCGTAAATAAATTGCCGCGTTTCTCTATCTTTGAGGTGGGTTTCCGATACGCCCGCCTAACAAATCAAGCAATATATTATTAAACAATCTATTGCATACAGCTTTAAATTTGCACCTTTTCCAAAAAGTCGTTAAGAGCAGCATCCTCCGATGATACATCAAATCCACGATTGGGATCCCAACCAACATGTGAGATATGACGAAATTCGAGTGGTTTGCCGATATCGGCTTTGGTAATATTCCTTCGTCGTTTTGCTTTCTTCGCCACCGGATCAATATTCTTCGTGACGATTTGCAAATTCTTATTATTCCTCAATTGCACATCATTTTGCGTATTATTTACATTACGCGACTTTCGTGCTTCACGTTTGCGCTTCGCCAGCAACTTTGATTCGACGATCGTCTTAAATTCTTTGGCTTCGTCTTCGTTTGCAAAATTGAAACACACCATACAATCCTTGAAAAATAATATCATGTTTTTATAACTAACTCTATAAATGCTTTCTTATCAGTATACACTAATATTTAGATTGGTGACTAATATTTTAGCAACAATAATTTAATACTTACTTCAGATTCGAATGTATGTAAATAGGCATATGGAGCTATGTATTCCATATTATTGTACAATTCTTGCTCCCAGACCATCTTATTGCGTTTGAAGCAGTACAGACGGAAAAAGTAGTTTTTTCGTTGGTTGTCACGTACGAAACACAATACGCCAACATCTTTCTTCACCCACTGTGAATGACCCGGAGTGTGCGTTTCAAAAATCTGTATCACGGTCGTTGCCAGCGACTGCAATAATAATGCAAATGTGTTAATTTCGCAAAATTCCCATAGAATAACGTTATAACCCTTACCTGACATCTTTGGCCCAGCAGTCGCGTTATCTGTAGATTTTCATCGGTCGTAAGCAATACTGAATGCTTGCTTTCATAGGAAACTGATGCAGGAGGCATATTTATGAGAAGAAAGTTGAATGTTGATTAATAAGGTTAAGTGATTATGACTCACATAATTGAATTTTTAACTAGAAATAATTGCACGATGGAATATTAGCGACTAATTGCAATGTTATACATTACCGATCGTTCTAAATTTGTTACAGTATTACTCAAATAATGATTAAATTGATTACTGATGTAGGATAAGAGACTGTATGTCAATATTATGACAACTCTCAAACAATGGCTAGATAGGCAACATGACTAACACAACGGAATGGTGGTTACATATGTTACGTATCCATTTTAATTGTGTAGTACAGTGTAGTTGAGAAATATATACAAATCGTGATCGAATTAAACTATTATTAATTATATTATTCTCTTTTTGCTTCTCATATATGCAACACAAGAAATATGCTTTGCCACCCAACTTTAGATCGTAATGCATAGAGTAAGAACCACTGGTAATGCTATGGAGTGGTGAAGCGATTATGTAGGTGAAAATCAATTTGAAAATCAATAATCGAAGCTGAAAAATGTGAAAAATGCATCTGAGGAATATCATTATATGCAAATGGGCGTAATTGCAGGTAAATTATGAAACATTTCTTTATTGTCTTATCGTTGGCATTTGATAATTAAAGAAGGTTGATTTACTAAACTGTTTAGAAGAATGATTTAGAAAGTTATCAAATAACGATAATTAATATGTACAACGTTTAATTAAGTAAATTTTACAGCATGACAAATTCCGTTAATACGTGAAAAGATAATTCACTACAAAGCGCAGACATAACCTTAAATAAACTTTCAAAATTGTGGGAAAATAGCGCTGCTGCTATTATATTGAAAGGAAATGTATAACACACAAAGTGTAAATTGCAATAATTGATTTATTTTATTGCACATTCAATACAACAATTGGATATTAGAGTGAATTAAATTACTTTCACAACTAATCGCTGTCAGGTAGCGAATAGCGATATATATGTTTTCTAGCCAATTTTCAGATGTCACTCCTTTTATTCACTATAAAAAGAACAAAAGAATCTAAAGTGAATGCATTATTTACAACAATCATAGAAATGAATTAAGATTGAAATGATTTTTCTTTTAGATGTCTAAACCGCAATTTAAGTTATTTGCAAGAAAACTGGCAAATTATTGGCAATTAGGCATTCCAAAATATGTCATTTTATTATTGAGGGAACTTATCAATCTAAGACTTTGTTGGGAGTATTAAAATTGCTAAAAAGGGTCAATACTTGTTGCATAGCTAACTAGAGTCTACAACATTATTAAAAGGATTTTTATTATGAAGAAAAGGTTAAATATGATTCCTAATGAAACATGTACTTTATTATTATTGATAAGCTTGAGAGAAATGGTACATTTCATTTACTATCTCACGATTAATGCATAAAACTGTGTATGACATAAAACTGTGTTAAAGAAACTAGTTTATTTATTGCGTAAAATGTGTAGGCAAATACTTGAACAAGCAACTTAAACGAATTTATTACATTTCTTGCCGAACAAAGACGTATAGTACTTAATCAGAGATCCATAAATTTACTATATATACATATTATTTGTATATACAGCTAGAATTTTAACATTGCAGAAATTCCACAAAGTTCGCGTTCTTTCTTCTTCTGCATATGTTCGCAAAAACAAAGTTATTAAAATTGTGTGGAATGTAAGACAACTTAATACCTACCATCCCACCAAATAAAATCGATAGCAAGCAATAAAATACAAATCAACATTATTCTCATTATTAAAACACATCATCGTCATCCCATTTACAAATTTGTGTTTACAACCACAATTTTAACATTGCAGAAAATCCACAAAGTTTGCGTTGTTTCGTCTTCTCCATATGTTCGCAAAGACTAAGTTATTGGAATTGTGGGATGTGAAACTGCTACAGATAACTTAATACCTAGCAACCCACTAAATGATGGAAAAATATAATCGACAGTAAGCAATAAAATACACATCAGCATTATTGTTATTGTTAATTTATTATTTTTCTTGTAACATTGCAGAAGTTCGTAGCATTTCTTCTTCTCCATGTAAAACTGTTTCTACAGACAAGTTAATAGCTATTAACCCACCAAAACGATGCCAATAGTAAAATTGATGGTAAGCAAATAAAGTACACATCAGCGTTATTGTTATTATTAATTTATTATTTTTCTTAAAACTGTAGAAATTCCATAACGTTCGCAGCGTTTCTTCTTTTCCATGTTCGCAAAAACAAAGTAAAACTTTTGCTGCAGATAAGTTAATACCTACCAACCCACCAAAACGATGCCAAAAATAAAATTGATGGTAAGCAAATAAAATACACATCAGCATTATTGTTATTATTAATTTATTATTATTTTTTTTCGAATCATACAACATGACACATCGTCGTCATTCTATTTACAAATTTCCAAATTTGCACAATATCGTAAAAATGTTGATCTCAGAACTAGAACCTATAATTTTTTTTAAAATAATTTATTATATAATAAATATACATAAGGAAAGAGTGTGACAACAATATAATTATTATTATAGGTAATAATCACTGAGATCATATATTATTGGCTTAAATGGCACATCGCAAATATACGCACTAAACAATCATTAATAAATATTAATTAAGTAAACATTTTTTACATTGTAAATCATTACTATTTTTATATTCTCCATTTAAAAGAGCTGTTCAGGGCCGGATTAGTAATTAGATTCTAAGAATGCGTGTTATAATTTAACAAATAATCATTGCACATCATTTTTAAATCATTCAAACAATTTTTATTAGAAAAATTGATGTTTTCTTAGTAGGAATAATAAAAGCACCAAATTTTGTGTTGTTGTTATTCCTACTATTACAATAGTTTATGAAAATCCGATTTTTTTTCTAGTTTTGTTGTTAGGTAGGAGCTCATTAGTTCTGATGATGAAAAAATTAATGAAAGTGATTTTGTTACGTTAACTTTTGAAGCAGTTTTTCTTTATTGTTAGAATAATTTACGAAAATCTTTTTTTCAGTTTTCTGGGTAGGTAGAACTTTATGCTCATGTTGTGATGTTGACTATTGAGTTGAAACAGTCAGCTAAACATTTTGAGCTTATTTTAAGCAAACCTATCAAGAAAACTTAACTGTTTTCTATTTATTTGATGCATTACAACTGAAAATTAATTAAAGAGTAAAGAATAGATTAAAGAGTAAAGTAGGTAATATTAATTTGAGAAGATTCTTTTGAGGCACAAATATTTGATTCTTTAAAGCCACCAACAAAATTCTAAATGCTAAGAAGGTGCCATAAAGCTGAGAATAAGCAAAGATTTATATTAGTGAAATAAGTGGCAGAGAAAAAAGTGTTTTAGTGTCATTTCTGAATCCGTCCCGTTTTGTTTACAATGAAACATGTTTTCAAATACATCACAAATCAGTCTACAAAGCTAATGATTAAATATATTATATATCTATGAGTTATAATTTATCTAGCGATAATAAAAAAAAAGAATAGTGNACGTATAGTGTTTTTTGTTGTTTGTTTTTCGATAACTAAAACAGTTTACCATTAATTGCTGTTAATCAGAACATTATTAATTTGGCATGAGACAATAATATAGATAATTATTTGAAAGATAAAAACAAACACATGATGAGCACAATGAATCCACATATTTAAATAAACCTATTCAATGTTTAATTAGTCATTAAGTTTGCAAATATATGCTTATTGCCAGTAAAGTGCGTAATTTTTCTTTGATCACAATGTCAAATATTAGCTGCAAAATAACGTTAGTAAAATAACACAATAAAAAACAGTGCTTCGACTAATATTTGACAAAACCGCAATGACATAAAAAGGTAAATGTAGTTTTAAATTATTTATAGAATTTTTCACTGGGCGATTTTTTTATAAAGCTAATTTGTTGTAAATTTAATTCAATATTAACATATTTTTTAAGAAATAAAGCACCAAATGGTTTTTGTTAAATTTTTTAACACTTTTTAAAGCTTGTTTAATGAAATTTTGAATTCACAGAGTTCTTTTATAACAATTTGTATATATTTACAATAAACGCTCGCAAATTCGACTTGTACTGCCGCGACTCGGCAATCCGACATTTGGCCTCTATATTTTAATGTAAAAAAGGTGAAAAATTGGAATTATACAATATTTTATATAGTACGTGTGCCTATTACGCTCACCAATTCGGCAGATTTACTTGAGTTGTATTCTGAATTTTTCAAATCAGTAAAATTTTAATGAATATATTTAAAATAATCTAAAAATATTTTTTTAATTCACACATTGCTAATGAAGATTACACTTAGCGATTCGGTACACTCAGTAGTCCGGTTAATTATCGCGGATTTGCGAGAGATTATTGCATTTTGAGAATCTAACAAAAATATTCTAAAAATACCAATTTTTTGTTAAATATTTTACTAATATTATATAAAAATTGAGGCAATTTCTTGAAATAATTTTGGCAAATTTTTGGCTGTGTCAGGCACTTTACTGCATTTTTGTCACCTACGTAATGCCAATTATCTACTGACTATTTCCTGTACGGGCGTGGATCGTACGGCGTGGCATTGAAGCCCACATACCGATTATTCTTCCGCGCCTCGAATCCCTGCCGGCCGGCGTTATAGTACACCACACGTCTGATGCCGAACGGATCGATGTAGCCGAAACTACCCACTTTTTTCTCGTCGGTGGTGCCTTGCTCCTCGTGGTAAGCGCGCGGCAGGTAGTACCTAAAGCCGTCGTTCGTCACCGACACCCCATCGTACTTCTTATCATCGTAAACGAGATTGTTGGTGCCGAAGTACGTGTTGCCGTTGCGATCGATCGGGTACGTCGGCCCGTTGTGGTAGATATATGGATTGACGCGATTTTCATCGCCGTAGTACTCTAAGGAGTTGGAGTGAATTGGTGGTGCGATTGTCGATGGTGTTAGCTTATAACCACCTGTTGATTTTGGTGAAATAATAACTGTGTGTGGGGTTGAGCTCGGATAGAAATCGGGAGTCAGCGAGTTGGAAATTTCGATAGGTGATGGTGTTGTCGATGTGACGTAGACACTAAGCGGCGTCGCCGTTGTCGTAGAGGAAACAAACGGCGCTGCGGTGCTCGTTACGTACTTGGTCGGATTGTAGACGTCGACGTTCGATGAAACAAATGGCGTTGCGGTGCTGGTTACGTACTTGGTCGGTTTGTAGGCGTCGACGTTCGACGGCACCTTCTTGGCGGTCTTGATCGCTTGCGATATCGGTCGATTGCGTCCCACGTAGACGTTCTTCGTTCGTAAGATTCGGTAGCCGGCATTGTCGGCGATGTAGTCGCGTAGGCGTAGATAGCCGTTCGAGTCGATCCAGCCGTACGAGCCGACGACGGTGCCGTCTTGCAGCCGTTTTTCTTTGCGGTATTGGCCGTTGTGCGTTTGGTAGCGGAAATAGCGTTCCGGGCCTTCGTCGGTCTGGATGTGAAATTGTTCGCTGGTTGGATCGTTCCAACTCTCTTGGACTGTGGATGGGATTAATGCCAACAGCTGCAAAAAGTAATTTAAATTGAAACGTAATTTCTTTGTCACAAAACATAACTTAAGCTTTTTTTAAATTGTAAGACCTTAAATAAGAATTAATAAACAACAGGTTAGAGTTCAGAAAAGTTGACTACACCTGATTTAGGTATTTTTAGTATTCGAATTGGGGTATTATAAGGAAAATATCTAATAGAATAGAATGCAGATTTGAGTTTATTTCATTTCCTTTATAACATTTTGCTTTGTATTCCTTAAGAATTATTTTTTTAAAGCGATGTGATGCAAATTTTACTAATTAAACATAAAAAATTGCATAGAGGAAATCATGCATTCAATAAATTTGAAATATCATTCCATTATTGGCCAAATTATATTGCAGAATTAAGTCTATCTAATATTCTTTATAACACTTCCTTAGAATCACTGATTAAAGCCACCATGAATTCAAATTTCTGGATGCGCACCTGATTTTAATTTTTTTAGATAAATAAACACGTAGATAACAAAACTTTCATAGAAATTGATTAGACCATATGCGGCTTATTAGCTAATTTTTTACACTTTGTTATTTAAAAAAAATAGAAAATAATTTATTTGCATTTTTTGTGGTCGGTCTTCATTGCATAAATATTCCCATATTATCACGGCGCGCGCGTTTTCTCCACACGTATAATTCTTAATTAAACAGAAAAAAAGATGCCGCATTATTGAAAAATCCGACAATTTATAAACACTGCATTAAATAGACGATTATGCAAATAATCACAAACTTTCTATTAACGATTCAAAAAACAAGGCTAATAAAATATGTGTGTTGTGCAAAATCGAATCATCATTTTCATTTCATCTTCATCATCATATTATTTTCTCTCAAAACTGTTTAATAGACTATTCACGCAAATAAAATTATCAAATTAAGTTGTTAGGCTTTTTATGTAATCGGGCTGTTCTGTCTGCAAGTGAATCAATCAATTGCATAATAATGTGTGTGTGGTTATACTGCAAACATTTGCGTGTTTTAAGGTTAATTTGCCATAAATCCAACATTGATTTTTTAATTACTGCAATAAATCAATTTTCAACGGTTGATATGCTAAGCTTTATGACTTGATTTATTTTAAGTTTAACATATAAAATTGTCATGAAAGTAGAAAATCGTATTTATTTCTACTTTAATTTCTTTTTTTGGATTTTTATTGAAGTTAAATCAGACACGTAACAAAATTTTATTGATGACCAAAAACAAATAAAAAGTAATAATGTTGTTTAACAATTTATCTAATAGCATTAATAAATTCTAATTGCTTTAACCAAAATTATGTAAACAATGCACAAAATTTGGAATATTTCGTGCCTTTGTAAAAGAAAGCAAATAGAATATATTTTGTTTTTTTTTTTAATTATACAACAATATTTATTATAAAAATAAATGTATATTAAATTTTTAATAAGTAAAATATTGAAATAATATCAATTCTTAAATTCAAGGATGGGCAATAACTTTTACTCGAGGACGAAAATTTAATTTAGCAACGCATTAATTTGGACCATTATGAAGAAAGAGGCAGTAAAATTACTTGAAAAACCTAAAAATTTGTAGAAAAATGTGAGATTTATCAATTTTTTGTTAAAGTTATGCATTTTAAATGTTTTCAATTTTTTTTATCACAAATGTTCTTAATAATTTTTGATATCTTGTTAAAAAATTGGGGAAATTTAAAAAAGGTCGTAAAAACGTAAAAATTTGTTAGGTAAAATGAAGATAGTTTTACTACGCGGGCCGGAGTTTGCCCATCGTTGCTTAAATTTAAAATTACCAAGGATTCGTTTAAACCATGTTGGCAATCTCTGCTAGGCTAAATGGTTATTGCATTGCACAAAACTTTTAATGATTTGTTGGTTTATTTTGAATCTGTACGAAATAAGTTTAAAATAATCTAGTATCAATAAATATTGAAATGTTTTAAATATTTTAAAAGTGTGGATAAACTAATATCAATTTAAATATTTTCATCATGAAGAATATTTTTTAATTGGTATGTATAACAAATTTCTAATGTGATAACATCACATTAGTATCAAATTCCATACCAACGAAAATTTGTAAGAAATGACAAGTTTGTGTTGAAAATATTTGTTCTACATTCCTAACAAAACTCACTTAGATTTCTATTGAAATCTGGTTACAAAACGAAATTGTACATTCATCGAAATCGATTTCTATGGCACGAAAAACTTATTTTTCATTTTCAATCGAATTGTTGCGCTAATAATGTATGCTGCGAAACACTTCACGTACGTGTGACCTTACTGGTAATGGTAATAAATTATTTAAACATTCATCTATTCTCTTCCACATTATGTGCTGACATTGATATTGATATTGACATTGCATATAGAGAAAAAAACACAATACACAGCGTATTTTTAGACACACAACACGCTTTATATGGTGATGACTCGTAGGCAGTGTGCGGTGACACCACCAAAAATTATGTAATGCCACGAATTAATAAAAATGCGGCGATGAAAAGGAAGATGTAGAAGAAGATGGTATTCGTTACTTCGTTCTCGTTTTCATTTTCTTTCCGAAAAAGAAAGTTTTCATGACAACGATCGCTCTGTCCAAAAATGGAATGATATTTTATATATTTCTTGTGCCTATTCATGACTTTCTTCATGCAATTTTTATGTTTAATTGATTTAGAATTAAATTGTATCTCTTTAAATCAGAGTGTGGTTTAAAGGATTACAAAGAAAATTAAATAAACTTAAATTTGCAAGATAATTAGGCCAAAGATTGAATGGTATTTTAAATTTTGTTGAATTCATGACTTCGTTTATGCAATTTTTTATGGTTAATTGATGTAGAATTAAATCACATGTCTTTAAATCAGTGATTCTAAGGATTATGGTTCGAAATGTTACAAAGAGTATTAAATTGACTTAAATTTTGAGTTTTTAATAAACTTTTTCTTTCTTTTTTTGGAAAATGCTGCAATGAAAATTTTATACCTTTATTTATGGTTTACCAAATATTTTAAACATTTTATTGCACTAAAATTATCGTTAAAACCAAATTGAATGAAACGTGTAGCATTAGCGCAATCTTGATGTTACATAAACCTAATAAATCGTAGCCGGGCATTATTTGACCGCTCCGACCATTTCTAACAGCCAACAACAATCACAATTTTAAATGTTAGTTGCTCTCTCAGCCAGCCGAATTCCTTATCACTGACATAACATACGCAAAAGTTGCACGTATTTATCTTTATTAAACAAATAAAGCAACCTCAACAACATATGCTATATATATTATGAGAATATACGTTACATGATTGCAATATTCTGCATTGCAGATGGAAGTGTAGGTAGGTAAAAGTGACCATTCCATTTAAGGGCATCCAGACGGGAGTGAGTTTATTTTATATATATGGAATGTTATAGATTTTGTGCTATGTAACGAACGAAACAATATAATGTTTTTTTGTTGTTCTTGTTGTTGTTGTTGTTGTTGTTCATTTCGCGTATTGTATTTCACATGTAATGAACATTGTAAATTGCAACTTTTTCGCACCGCGCGCCTTTTTATTTACGATTCGAATATTAATTAACAATGTACGTATGTACGCCAGTGTTGCGATGCTGTTTGTAAATTACACAGCGTATATACAACTTTTTTCTCTTCGCTTCTTCTTTTGATTTAATTGCGTGCGGAGATAGAAAACTATTAAATAATCCATTAAGAATTATTGTGTACTGTCAGTCCGGGTGGAATTATTGTAATGGCAATGAGTTAAAAAATCGCATCGCCTTTAAAAATTAACTTAATCTTTTATTTCAATAAGTTTTTTATTATATTATATTTGTAGTTGTTTAGTGTCTGCTTGAGATTCTTAAACATTAAATTTTGGATAGAATTTTTTCTTTGCGTATGGAACAAGAAGAAATTGGATTTTTTGCATTTTTGATCAAATTCTTTATCGAAATATACCATTATTGATTAATAATTGAGAAGAACTGCTGTTTTCAAACAATCTCAATGAAAATCTTTAAATATTTTAATGGAAAAAATTCTCGCTATGCAAAGCGAAAAAATCCCCATCTAAAAGTTGATGTTTAGTTTTTTTGTGTGTTTTATAATAAAAATGTATACTTAAGAGATTAAACGTGACGATTCCCACAATAGCTATTTGGATAAACTTTTACTTTAGATTTTATTAATTACAATGTAATTATTTA
>JARJDW010009404.1:0-13641 GCA_030264715.1 Adinopsis sp. GC000173
TCTTTTTCATCAGAACCTTTCTTACATATAGCTAGTTAACAATAAATTAATCTACATATTGTATAAAATCGTGAATAATACATACTTTTCTTTTCATTTTTCTTCGCATCTGTTTGCACTGGCTCATCCTCCTCTTCGCTGTTTGCAGATTCATCATCTTTCACTTTAATTTGAATGGCTTTCTTATCCTTAGCTGTATTGATATGAACATTAGTATTCTGATATGATTTCACCAAAGATTTATTACTCACGTTTCTTTTGATTTTTCTTCGAAACCGGCTGAACAACCTCATCCTCATCCTCTTCGCTTACATGTTCATCCTCTACTTCCATGACAAAACCCTTTTTACTTTTTGCTGTAAAAATAAAAATGTTACTTGTGCTCTAAAGGCGTACGTGCAACGTGTACATACTTTTCTTTTGATTTTTCTTGGCTAGTGGTTGTAAATCCTCTGGTTCCGGTTCCTTTAAATTTATATCAAATTTTCCATCGTCGTCATCGCTCCAATCATCATTTTTCTTCTTATTCTTTGCCTTTTTCGCCGTTTTATTCGTTGTGGCTTTAGGTTTTGAGGTTATGTTGGGTTCTGCTTTAATTTCATCTTTGATTTCCAGCTTTTTCATACCTTCCTCCCATTCGTCGTCATCCTTGTTTCGGCCCTTCTTATTACCTTTTTTCTTAGACATGATTAAGCAAATATCAAATAAACATATGCTGTTGGAAATGAAAAACGGTAAAAGTTGAAACCTCCAGGCTGACACGAGGGAACTGTCAAATCCAAAAATTACGAAATGTGGTACAACACACGATTTGCGACGATTTTTAACGAGCTCCCAAATTTGCAATTACCAACATCATAAAAATTCTAAGATGGTAGCAGTGTTTTGGGTAGCTTTCTCTTATATTATTTGAACTACTCACAGCAGACATTTTTGTTTATTGGATTTTAATGCAAGCAAAGAATTGTAATTCATAATTAATTATATAATTTTTATCTTATTAATTAGCCTTAAAGATGGGTCGACGCTCGATTAATACCACAAAAAGTGGTAAATATATGAATCCAACCGATCAAGCGAGTAAGTGATTAATTTATGTGCTTTAAGCCATGTTATTAATAATGCCAATGCTTTGTAGGAAAAGAAGCTAGGAAGCAAGAGCTTAAGAAAAATAAGAAGCAGCGTCAATTGGTTAGAGCTGCTGTATTAAAGGGGAAAGATCCCCAACAACTTCTTGAGGAACTCGAAAAAATTGATCAAATGGGTATACCTAATTCAACACATGCTCACATGGAATGTTTATGATAATATTAATGTTTTTTAGAATACAACGTTAGTCAACCCTCTCCCTTGAATGAAAAAGTACTAAAAGATAAACGGAAAAAGTTACGTGAAACCTTAGATAGGGTGTTAAGTATGTATGTAAGTAAGTGTCAGAGTCAAATTTGTCAGTATAATACCGAAATGTAACTTTTAGTATAAAGATGATCCAGAAAAATGGGCCGATTTGAAACGAAAACAAACCGAATATGAACATAAACGCAATCAATTAGTTAGCTTTTATGAATCGGTTAAAACAGCACAACAGGTTACAGTTGACGAAATTCCATTGCCACAGCTGCCACAACAACCGACGACAACCGTATCCCTACAGATTCCACTTCCGCAAGAGATTAAAAAAGCTGAACATACTATTTATTCAATAGCCACGGCGCTCAAGTTACAAGCACTGGTAAATTATAGTACTGTATGAGTGTGGTTTCAAAAGTATTTTCAAGAGTATCATTCTTATAAATTTTAAAAGTTAGTTAATTAATGCCTTTATTGAATTATAAGGGGAAATATTGTTTAGTGAAATGATAATTTTATTTTTAACGATTACAAGTTAACAAAAATTAAGGTGGGCGCTAGAGAAACTTTGTCCTTTGTATGTTTCTAAACATACAGCAGTTGTAGATGAATTAAGATGACTACTATAGAAATGTTGATGGAAAGTAACAAATCTGTAATATATGAATATCTGCGCGGTATAGTAGACATATTAATAATAGGTACACAATCAGGAATAAAATGAGGAATGTTGGTCCATAACGACAACGCGTCAATATTTTCATCATCAGTAATCGCCGTGACAAAAAATTTTAATTGTTACTTCACACAACCAATTTATTGCATTTTCCAAATTAAAATTAACAAAATGTTGTACTATGTAGGGGGCAGTAGGTGAGTGTGATGCCGCCTTAACACACAGAAATTTATATTTAAAAAAATGGTTTGCGAGGTTGATATAAGGAACTGTAATTGATTTAACATGCATTATGACGTTTGTCACTTCACGCACCCCCTGTATATCAACAATGATACACAATGTAAATTTGAAGGGAAAGTCTGCCGGTTCAAGTGGAATAATATTGATATGCTCTCTAATAAATAATTTATTAATGTCATTAGACTTTATAAGATTGATGCTTTGGAAAAGAAAAATTTACTATAGGCAACTATACTGCCATTATACTTCTGGGAGCACACTCGTATATTTGTAACGTTTATAAATTATACATAAAAATATTTTTTTTTAATACATTTCTTTACTTTCAATTCCAGTTTATAAAAAGAGAGCATAAGCGAGACGGTCTTTATTCTATTTGACGGTTATTTTAAGAAAATTAAAAAATATATACAGTATAAATAAAATATTTATGTCACACATTCTAGTGAAGATATATCCAAGAGTGAATATTAATTATCTTAAAATAACGGTAAAATAGAATGAAGACTGTCTCGCTTATGCTCTCTTTTTCCAAACTGAAGTTGAAAGGAAAGAAATGTATCAAAGAAATAAAATCGAGCTTCAAACGGCAATGTTTGTCACATAAAAATATTAATTTTAGGGGCAACCAATCCGAGAACCACCAGGATGTCCTTCTGGTCCACCTCCGGAAATCAATAGTGATGGGGAAGTAGAAGAATTCGGAAGAGAAGATAGAGACTTTGAGAGTAAAGTACAAAAACAAAGTGAAGAAATGCTTGAATCGGATGATATTGACATGGAAAAATCGAAACCGACTTCGCTGCAACAAAAAATGGTTGCGATATCCGGCCAAAACGTAGATGACTTCATGAAGGAAATGGAGCAAGTGACACAAAAGAAGCAGGATGAGAAAGAAGAGCGCTTGAAGCCGACGCAAATCGATCCACCTGCACCGCCCGGCACAGATCCACCAGCCGTTAAGCCACCCATTGCACTACCCACACCGAATATGTTTTCTTTGCGAGTACCACCAGGTCCACCGCCTGGCCGTCCACTATTACCACCAGGCCCGCCACCTGGCTTGCCGCCTCGAATACCTTCACTGCGCTTAGGCGGACCGCCTAGAATGCTACGACTGCCAGGCCCGCCACCAAATCTATCATTACCAGGTCCTGGCAATCTTGCACTAGCTAATCCAAATGTATTAAGTGCCGCGCCGCAGCTCATTCATCGAACGGATGTGGGTAATAAGCAGAGTGCAACGATATCGGCGAAACCGCAAATTAGAAATCTAAGTGCCGATGTTACGAGATTTGTGCCATCCGCTTTGCGCGTCAAGCGCGAAGATAAGAAGCAGAAACCGTCGCGTGCCGCATTGGTGCACGAACTGAAACAGAAGGAGATTATGATACAACAAAATCATCCTTCTGGCAAACCAACGAAGGACGATGCGTACATGCAATTTATGAAAGAAATGCAGGGATTATTGTAATGAGTTAGAGTTTCTCGAACACCGAACGCTTATTGTAAATAAGTTTTTTTAATAAAACTGACTTGTAATGTATTATAATGCTGAATCATCGCATTTGCCTGAATATAAAGCGATTCCTTAGAATAACAAGGATACTTTTATCGCTCTGAAATTAGTTCAAGTTTTTATCTTCATCCATTTTCTAGAAAATATCCAAAATCGTCATAAAATATGCTATTTTCGATAGAAATGTATCTTGCTTATTAAATCATATGTATAAGCAAGTTGAACATTGTAATTTAACAATGATAGACATATATTCATACGCTTTTTAGACTTGGAAGAAGAAAAACTTAATTTACGTTACGTCCAAACGCTTGCAGTGGCGTTAAATGTATTTAAAACATTCCATTCATCAGTGCGATAGCCAAAAAGTATCTGCAGTCGAAACGTTTGTACGTAACTTAATAAGTTTTTCTTCTTTCAACTCTAAGAGGCATTTTAATATCTGTGTTTCCATCCAGTGATGGCAAGTCAAGTGACATCTACAAATTATTTTTTAATGGCGAAATGTTCAAATTTTACGAAACAGTTTGCGCGAACCGTGAAGATGCCATCACTATTTTCATCGTTTTACATACATCCGTTGGTTTCATTATTGTTCTACACATTGTAGTATAACCAGCTTGTAGCTAATTCTGAAAATATTTAAACTATTTAAACACTTAAGTAAACTTTATGTAAGATATTTATGAAAATCTAACGTGTGTTGCGATATTTCAACTTCAAGAGAAAACAACAATCCTTTTATTGCACAAGACGAATTTTCAATTTGGGTTCAATATGATAAATTTTGATTCCTTATTCCGGTCATCTCGACTAATAAAAGAAAATATAGGTCTCGCTTACAAAGTTTATTTAGGACTAAGAGAATAAAAGTGCAATGGTTTCCTTTTGAGGTAAAAAGGTTGGACAGTTCAGCCAAAATTCATTAAACACTCAAAAATAATATTTTTTGTTAACCTGTACTATCAGTCACCTGATATTTAAGTAATTAGTAGTACTTTTTAATAGAAAAATACTTACTATAAAAAATTTAACTTGTTTCAAAAGGGGGGATATGGGGAATTTTTATTTTAGGCAACCAAAGTTACACACCTACGTCAAACGCGCCAAACGTCCAATTAATTCAGATAAGAATAGACATACGTTTTATAATAGAAAAATTTGGAACGTAAATTAATTTATTTGCAAAATCAAATCAAGAAAAGACGCTGTCAGTAATTTGTCCAAAATCTTGTGAAATTTTTCGTAACAAAATGAATAATTTAGTGAAATTGAATAACCTGCGTCAGATTTTGCCATCTAACTTAAAATCCATTAGAGGAATAATTACAACGGTATCCAATAATGGATCGTTTAAGGTGCAAGATGAAAAAGATTTTTCCGAAAAGATCGAGAACAGCAAGGAACCAATCATCGTGGATTTCTTTGCAAAGTACCTCTTGTGTAATATCATGTAAATATCGCATATAAACATTACTGTATTATAGCTGGTGTGGGCCCTGCAAGGCGCTAGAACCTCGTCTCGAGAACGTGCTCGCTAAGCGACAAGGCAAAATTGCAATAGCAAAGGTTGATATTGATAACCTGGCTGAGGTTGCCGCTAAATATGATGTAAGTAAAACATCGGTGTTGTGAAATAAATCAATACTTTTATTTGCTTGATACATACACAGGTTGGATCCATACCTGCATTGGTTGTTTTTCGGAATGGAAAGGTTGAAGAAAGATTAATTGGATTGCAAGATGAAGACAAGTTAGGATTGTGGGTCGATAAAGTCCTAGAAAGAAAGTAATTACATATTAAGCAAGCGTGTATATAGTTATAAATAATCGTTCAAAGAATATGTTTTTTTTTTCTTATTTCCATAATGTAATGTTTTATCCCACCCAACATTTTATTAGGAAATCTAAAGCAAATCGAAAATAAATCTTATAATTCATGCAGCAGCTACAACAACTGTGCGTATATAGTGTCTAATTTTAAATTATAGGTGAACGATTTAATATATCTATAGTGAGAAGGTCAATTGAAATAACTATTTTAGGGCAATAGACGTTTATTATTTTGTTACAATTAAATTACATTAATTTTTACGTTACAGGTTTGGTGCCGCATAAATAGTCTCCCACAAAAGTTCAAGACAGATAGAGAGTAAAAAATTAACAAAATACTCAAGGTTAGTTCATGAATTTTATCTAGTAAGTTGATTGATGTATTTACATTTCGGCTATTTTGCCATGAGATATGATAATTAAATAAAATTTATGAATTAAGCTTCGAGTATTTTCTTAATATTTTACAAAGTATTTTTAAACTATACAAATAGAGATGTGCCGAAAACTTTCTTAAATATGGTTAAAAAAATGTTTAAATTTAGAGATCCCATGTTGTGGTCTAGTTAGCAGCAGGCACAGCAGGGCGTTATATTCAATATGTTTAGTTCTTGCTGCTTTGTACGGAAGAAATAAGCGGGTGAATATTAGAAAATTGCTGAAAATATTGCTGGAAGGACTTGTATTGGCACTAAATGGGGATCAATATGAAAAGTTTGTCTCACAGTTCAAATAAATCTTTCAATACGAAATGTGTTTTACATCAATGCAAACCGTCACGGCAGTGACGTTTTCAGGTGATTTCACTTATTTGTCACGTTCGTGTAGTTTAGAATCACATCAACCTACTTTATGCTAACACATAAACTGAACCAGCACAATTTCGCAATTGCAGATTAACCATTTTTCAAAATATGGGTTTCACCTGTAAATATTTTTTACGGTATCATAAGCTGGCAATATAATGTGAGCATCGAGCAGAGGAAAAACAGCATAAATAAATGTGCGTACTCATGTTAAGAGCGCCACTATTAGTAATTAGAAGAGATATATCTGCATGAAATTTTTAAAGTGGTCTAAGTTTCTAGATATTAGACAACTTTCATAGCTAACACTATAGGAATCCCGAAAATCTCTGAAGTTTCTTTTTTGACGATATAGTGAAAATTACATTGCATAACTTTAGTTTAAAATAATGTTTTGTGAAATAACTGATAAATTCATTTTTTGTAAATCTTGAGTTAGATCACTTTCATAATTATGGGCACATATTAGCGCATTACTATTTTTCTCTCTTCAAATCTTACTGCTCTCCGTATCATATTACTTCCCGTCTAAGGGTGCAATTGTAGTGAGGTAGCGACACTTTGTTCAATGAATAATGATTTGCAATATAGACGCACAATAAATTGCTGCTGCTTAACTATGCCTGAATTATTCTCTCTATAAATGCACTCGAGGACAGTTTACTGCACTTCTCTATTTATCTGGGCAATTCTATAATGACTCTACGTGTGGGAACTATTTCTGCCATAAACTGTATAAGGCGTCGCTGACAATTAGGGAAAACATTTAAATCAGTTCAAAATCTGCCTGTTCTTTGTGGGGTTTACAATTATAGCTTTGAACGTCTCGTATATATTCTAATGGATTAGTTATATTTGAATAACATTTATAAACATCTCGACATGTCCGCAATGTAGGCAAATCTACGATTGCCAATATAACAATAAATTATAAAAATTTCATAGAAAATTTCTTATCCGAATATCATTATCAAAAATAACAAAATTGTTAGTACATACATACTATTTTTATACAATATCAAAAATACTATTATTACAAGTTTATTAATAATATTATAACATTGATATTAAGCTCCAAAACGGCAAAAAACTGCCTATATAATAATAAAGATTTGCTTGCATTTCGGTTTTGCCGTTAAAACACGTAAATGGGTATACACATCAATAGGCGGCGGTCTTACAATAAGTCAGTGTTCTTCAAACTTTGTTTTGAGGAATCTTAGGGTATTGTCCTCACAAGTATCTTGTTAAAGCTGATTGCAAATTACCCTCTGCATTTTGGTAAAACTTAAAGTAAAAGTTAATCACTTGCCAATATATGGTTTATGGAAAATGATTTTGCTAAAATAAAAAAGCAAAAACGGGGCTCCAATATCGCAGGGTTCCGCGGATGAAATTAAATATGTAATTAATAATCTGGAACCGTAAGAAAATAAACAAATATGAAATACAATTAGAAATAACAAACACAATTAAAGACATTTTATGTAAAAAAACCGCTAAAAAGTAATGACCTAGATTTGTTTTTGTTTTCTTTAAGCGGGAGACAAGGATCCCCTAAACAAATATTGTAGGTCTAACGGTTGCGTGAGAAAAAAATGTGATTAAGAATCTACACCCTTAAGATAATAAATATGACATACAATTATATGTAAACAGAATTAAAGATAAATTCAAGCAGTTATGTAAAAAAAGGGAATGGCATCTCAGCCAGCTAATAAAAAGTAATGACTCCTAAACTTGCTTACTTTTCCTTAGCATGAGACATAGGGTTCCCCTAAACAAATATTGTTGGTTCTGCGAGTCAACAAAGTTTGAAGATTACTGCGATATGTGAACAAGCGTTTATTATAAGTATTATTTTAAAGTACGTTGCTGTAAACGCTTGCGGTTATTTAAAGGTTATCGTAGTCGGGACGAATTTTACCGGTCTTGATTAGAATGGTTTTGTGGAATTTATCAACGGGATGATGGAATTTTTCCGCTATCGGATGTTTGCGCATCGTCTTACGCCACGTTCGCAGCAGCTTGTAGTCGTTCTCGCCCAGCGGTAGATTTACGCCAAGCATAATGTTTACAATCGGTGCACGCTCAGCCCACGGCCACAGCATGAAGTCCAGCTAAAAATAAATCGACGTTTATATAATGATTTAGAAACAACACATTAATTTATATTTGCTACCATGTTTGGCGCATCGCCGCCGAAATACTTGGTGCCTCTTTTTTCCAGCTCGTTTTCGAAGATGGTCAAATGCGGTGCGAATTCCTTCAGCCATTCCTCGGCCGACCTCTCTTCGGTTTGCATTATTATGCAGTTGAATATCCTTATCAACTCGCCGATCTTCTTGATCAAGTCGACTTCGGCTTCTTTCAGCGCTGGTTCGGCGGAATAAAGCGGCGGATTCGGATGCTGTTCATCCAAATAGTTGCATATATCCATGCTTTCAGTCATTATCTTATCGCCGAAATCCAATATTGGGACTAGCCCTATCAATACAAAACTTATATACTTTTTTTTCCAATAAATCGCCTAAATGGAAGTTACCTTTTGGATGCAACTTAAACAACCAAGTCGGCTTATTCACCAGATTTACATTACAGATATCATAATCCAATCCTTTCGCTTCCAATACCAATTTTACGCGTTGCACATATGGACAGAATTCCATTGAATACAAACGCAGCTTGCCATCTACCTTGGCAGGCTGCTCCGAATCTATAATTCAATTAAGTCAATTTCACGTAAAAGTATTATTTTAAGCTATATACCTGTAGTAAGATGTAATTTACTCATTATTTCGTTAGTTCTTTCGCTCACTGCTTGACCTTTTACTGTACTGCGTGTGCGAGTACAACCAGTTCGACTTTTATGTCTTTTACTTATGCGTCAATTGACAGCACACTTATAAAATATGCGGTTTTGGAATTTCGAAACGAAAAATTTAAATAATCAACGAGTCTAATTGTAACTATACGTGACCAATTAGTACAATAAATAATTTATTAAAAGTTGAAATGCTTATAGCGTGCACTAGTAGCGTAAATATTGTAAATTATTGAAGTTGTTTGCTTATTTCATTGGAGATATACTGCAAAATCATTACATTGATTGATAAGATAAGAAAAAATAGAGATGCTTCAATAAGAATTGATTATTTTTTATTTTCAATGACTTTTACAAGTTTAGTACAGCTGCATGATGCAGATCTTGATGCAGATAATATTCAATTATGACATTTTATTTATTAAATTTATTCATTAAGCAGGCAACTTATTAAGCATTAATCAATTTTTATTATTAAACAAAGCAGAAGAAATATTCTATGAAGAATCAACTTGGTTTTAAACTTTATTACTGTTTACGAATTAATTTATTTTAAATAAACTAATTATTATCCGATTATTGAGCGCCGGAGGTATGTAACCAACTTCACCGCGCAGTTTACAGTTTCTGCGGGGTGGCAACACTGGAAATTCGTAAAGGAATACCAACACTGAATTTTTCACTTCTCAAAGAATGGCCAATGGCCGTCAGTGTATTTTCTTAAAAGTAGGTGTTTCTTTAAGTTTTTTAAAGAATATTAATTTTTAAATAATGTTTATATCGATTTAAAATGTATTATTCGACGTGTTTGTACGCAGTAATAAAATGCAAACTAAATAATTAAAAAAAAATTTAAAGGTTATCAAACATAAGCACATTTTGTCTCGTATTTTTGCATTTAATTTCCAACTAGTTAGATGTTTTACGGCATCTCTGAGCATTCTGCTAGAATTAGACCATATATCTGCAATTAGATTGTGAAAAGATATATTTTTTAGACTTAGAATGGCAGAATCATGCCCTTCAACAAATAAAGAGATTTTAGATGGGCTAGATAGTTTAACTGATGAAACTCGTAATAAACAAGACTGTGCAAGCCCGAGTCCAACAGAAACAGTTTGCTTAGAAACAATTTGTGTCTCAAGTGTGCCTGGTAATTATTTTTAACCAGCATATAACGTTAACAACACTACTATTATTACGTGCAAATTTCTAGGTACTTCACATAATTTAGAACCTTTGTGTGAACAATTAGAACAGTTAAATCCAAACGTTCGTGGTTTAAAAGATAAGACGTTTTTCTTAAATAATCTAGGACTGGAAGAGTGTGATGAAAATGCTTCGACAGACAAAGAAGAAATTTTCGAAGATTGTATTGAAGGTCAAGATGATTTTGAGATAGCCGAGGTAAAAGATACACTCGTTAAACAAATCCGTTTCATTTCTCTATATGTGTTAAATGTAATTAATTTATAGGAAGAAAGTTATAAAGATGAACATGCAATAAATAATGATACTTCAGTATATAAACGAAAAATTTTCATAAATTCCACGGATAGATATTGGGTAATTATTTAATATCTATTGCATGAAACTAATTACATACATGTTTGATGAAATAGCTTAATATTTTATTGATCAAGTTCTGAGACTTGAATTGATTTAACTAATCTTCTCTCTGATTAAACATTTTATTGTTTTTATTAGCGAATGTCAATTTGTTCATCATGAATAAATGTTGCCTGTTTATTATGTTGCAGAGAAAACGAAAATTGGAGGGTCACAATGGCTTTCCATGCAAGAAGTTACCAGAAAATGGAGCCGTTACATTATCATCTCAATTAAGAAATAGGTTTAAAAATTCAATGCATGTTGATGGATGTAGTCAAGGAGATAAATTAAAATTAAGGGGTATTATACCGACTAAAGACAATCCGCCACCTGAAATGTCCGAATGGTTAGCTCAATTTAAAGTAAGCCATTCAGTTTCTCTAATCGATTTATTCCGCACGAAAATTATTAATCTATACTCATTGAATGTTTTAGCGATGGTCAAATGCTGAAAGAATTCTTGCCATAAATGAATTAATAGCAACTTGTGAGCCAACACAAGTTAGGCATATGATGCAAGTCATTGAACCTCAATTTCAGAGAGATTTTATATCTTTGTTACCAAGGGAATTAGCATTAACGGTGTTATCATTTTTAGAGCCTCAAGACTTATTACGCGCAGCACAAACATGCCGAAGTTGGCGCTTTTTAGCTGAAGATAATTTATTGTGGAAAGAAAAGTGTAAAGAAATCGGTATTGATGTTGTTCCTAAACGTCGTGGTCTACCTCGTTCGCCCGGTATTCAAAATTCACCTTGGAAGGTAAAGTTTCATTTTGCATTTTTCTTCTCTACCTATATTCTTTTTTTTGTGTTAAAAGATACAATGCAATTGTATTATCATTGAATGCGACCATACAAAAACTCGAAAATTCGCTCGATCTTTTATTGAACATCTTGCTACCTGACTAAGGGGCTATTCAAACCGTTTCCTTTCTATTAAATTAGGGAACTTCAAAATTTAAAGTGGTTATTAAATCCAACACAGTTGCCGATTTTTATAATAAATAATGTGAAAAGAATTCTACGGTCAAACCTTGTTCATTTTACGAATCGAATTTTTACAAAATGATTTCAAAGAGCAGGACAATTCAAACACAATCTGGAAAGAATAAACCAGTAAAAACTTGCAAGAGGAAGTTGTTCCGATCTAGAAATGTTTCATATAACGATTTTTTCGTCTTACAAATCGAATTTTCGGCTAAAGACAAATTAAGCTAAAATGATTTATTTGACAGCATATAAATATTTAAAGAATGCATGGCCTGCTTACACTTTTGGGGTATTTGCCTATGAAAATGACAGTTTTATTGCCTACTACTGAATGAAAATTTATTTGCATTTATCTGAATATAGGGTGTCATAAATAATAATAAAAAAAATTGCATAATAAAAACGTTGTAAAATTGACCTGTGATGGTTACGTTACGTTTGTATACATTTTGAGTCAAACGCTACAAACATAGAAATGATAGTAATTCAATACAAACATTATTATTAAAACATTTATTTAATATTTAATAAATAAAATTAGCAAAACGAAGTTTATTCATTCTAAAAACTTTTCGTGTAGCGAATTTTTCGATTTACAAATCGAATTTTTACCTGAAAACAAATTAAACTAAAATGATTTATTTGACAGCATAAAATATTTTAAAAATCATGGCCTTCTTACACTTTTGTTTGGTGTACTTATCCATGAAAATGATAGTTTTATTTCCTACTACCAAATAAAAAATATTCACAAATTTAAAAAAAATACATAAAATTGGCCAGTGACGGCTTTGTTTGTATACATTTTCCGTTAAGCGTTTAAAACGCTTGTGCAGGGAAGGTTCAACAAAAAATGAATGAAAGAATAAATTATTCTATAACATTTATTTGACATCATAGACAATATTTAACAATCATAATCTTACATTCTTGGTGTATTTATCTATGAAAATAGCAGTTTTGTTATCTATTACCGCATGAAAATTTATTTGTATTTATCGGATGTTATAAACAATTTAAAAATGCATAGAATTGGTCTATGATGGTTTTGTTTGTATACATTTTCCGCCAAGCGCTTGTGCAAGCGTGCTCTAAATAAAACTGATAGAAATGCAATACAAACATTATTTTATAAAGAATATTATTTAGTTATTTAATATTTTAATAAATTTAATACTACTAGTACATTTAATATGTAAAGTAATCCCCGTCATTATCGAGGATCTGTTGGTGTGGATGACCAACCGTGATGAGCGATCACATAACGATATTTTTAAAAGTTTTATTCTTCAACGAATCTTTTATTGGATAATCGAATGGGGACGTGCTGTTATAGATTATACCGGGTGTCGGAGATCACCCGTGTAAGGCTTTTATTTCGAAAAGTAATCAATTTAAAAATTCAGTTGGAACATTTTCTTACTTCAACGAAATTTGATGGCTTAGTTTTTAAAAAGACATATTTTCAAAGTAAAAGTCCTCTATACGGGTGATCTGGCACACTCGCTATATTGGTAGAAAAGCGCAACGTGATTTGCGTTGATAACTCTTGCAGTTTTTCACTATGGTTATAAAAATTTGTGTGCAATTGCATTGATTTTTTTTTAACAAAAGGCTATATACATAATGTTTAGTAAAAATCCACGCAAATGGATAACAAAATTTACGCAATTTGGCCAAATCAACGCGTATACCTGGCATGTTCCACGCAATTGTTGTTGTAGTAAAACTTCCCAGTCTTAGAAGTTTCATTTTTGTTGTGGTAATTTTGCTGCATCAAGTTTAGC
>JARJDW010009406.1:0-12013 GCA_030264715.1 Adinopsis sp. GC000173
ATCTCTGTGTAGGATAAGTTTTGTAATTTTTGTAGCGATATCTCATCTTCATTTTGAAAAATTGATTTTATTTCCTCGTACACCTTTTGCTGTAAATGAACAAATATGTTTTAATATCCCAAAATGATATTTTTTGAATTGTGTCACATGTGTAGTAAGCATGCAATTTCGTGTTTAGAAATATTTTAATTACCTGAACGTCCACATTTTTACTTAAACAATATAAAGCAAAGCTAATTGCTGCAGCAGTCGTATCATGACCCTTAAACAAATCATCATTACATTTTCTACAGTACAATTACATTCCTCATTTAACATACCTCAAAAATAAATGTGTTCACTTCCTCGAGAATATCCTGATCACTTAAATTCTCACCATTAATACTAGCTGTCAATAGGATGTCAAGGAAGGTTTGTCTATTTTTAATACCAAATTCATCACTGGTAGGCGCACGCATTTGCGTTGTTAAAGTCCCGCGTCTTTGCTTGATAATTTCCTCACTGAAAGTGTTAATAATATCGCGCGCCTTCATTTCACGTTTGTAGAGCGGCAAGAAGCGATAGATGCAATCAAAGCGTGAAAATAGGGAGAACAAACGTTGATATATTACGTCGCAGATTACCTTCCAGCTTTTCACATACGGCGAGTTTGGATTGTCCAATGCATTGATTTTCGTTCCCATCGCAGTTTCTAAGAAAATACTAATTAAAGTCTATTACAGATTGGGCTGAAGTAAATATAATAAAGTGATCAGACATATAACAATATATTAGATTAATTACCACAAATTATATCCAGGGTGTGTAAGGCTATGATTGGATGCACATCAAACGGATTGCTATTGGCATTATCCTTAAGTTTTTTAACCAGATTATTACCACAATTTTCGAAAATTGTACAGAAATCTTCGAGAATTTTGTAGTGAAAAGCAGGCGTTAAGATTTTTCGTCGATTGCGCCAATTTTCGCCCTTACTGATTAATAAACTATTCGTGCCAAACACCGACTTGAAAAATTCGTAATCCTTAGCTTTTTCAATGAGCGTTGTGCTGCCTAAAATGGTTTCAGCCGTCTTCCCATCCGCTACGAGTAAATACGGTTTGAACATTACAAAGAGGTAAGCGCTATCTTTGTATACTTGTACTTGTTTTTCACCGTACGGTAGTAAATCTAAAATTTTGCGTCTTAAAACTGTATGAAAACGCCGGTTAATGATGTTTACTTACTTTTTGGATTAATCGTTTGCAGTATCATACCAAAAAATGGTATACCGTATACCACCGGAAATCCATTTAGTTTTTTGAGAACTGTTTTACGATATTGATAATCAATAAGCAATAAAATTAGAAAACAAATTGCAATAAATGACAGCATTTTAAATCACTTGCCGTGTGAGTCAAATACTAACAGTCAATTGAATAGGGTTTATCTCGCGTAGTGAAGTCTTATATCACACTAGACAGTATCATAAAGTTAAAACAAAAGTTATAACAAATAAAAATAAGTTTGTAATAGGATAGGATTTTTTTCTAATTAATTGATCAATTAAACAGTGTTTTTCTCCGCAAAAATGTTGACAAGTAATATCAAATTGCTTTCAATTTAATTGATTCTATAATTGCACAATTACGCAATGGTATAAGCAACGGAAAATTTTGCATATATAAAAATTATTTTTAAATGTGATAATATATATTTTAAACAAATTTTCTTTATCATATGTGCCAAGGTGACCAGATTAAACTATATAATCCCGAATGAACTACACTTTTATTTGATATATTCATAACTTGCATTGCAATGATGTTTGGAAGTAAAAACTTTTTTAGGTGCGTAATGAAGTCAGTCAATTTTTATTATGTATTTTAAATCAAAGCAAAGGGGAAGTTGTTTAAAAATTGTGAAACTTAACTCTTAGTGGTTAAACAAAATCACAGTATTAACATTTTCAAACGAATTTTACTAGGTAGTATCAAAATAGTATTCTTATCTCGTTAGTAACATTATTTAAGTGAAATTGGCAAAAATATATACTCCTACTATATTTTACATTCTGATATTAACGTACTACTAAATATGGCAAATGAAGTAACTGATAACTCTCTCACAAACTATTAAGTGACATTTTCGGCAACAACAACCGCCTCCTCATTGGTAACTTAACGTATGGGATTAATATTAAAAATTAAATATTCTCTCTAACATTGTGATGTCAACGTATTTTCAATTATTAGAAATCTAGTGTATGAATAAATATCACATTGAATATTAATGCTTATCACCATTAACTCTACTTTTACTGCTATGTCTAGTCTTCGATTTTTTCCGTTTGCGCTTCTTGTTGCGCGGCGATCTAGATCGCGATCTCGAACGCGATCTGGATCGATGATGGTGTTTTCTTTTTTGACGGCTGCTATCACTTCGGCTAGTTAACTGTGGCTCGGGCGATTCGGACCATCGACAATTCCGTAAATTTTCTCTGCAAAAGGATTAAGTTTATTGCATTTATTTTATTATAATAAATTCAAAACTTACTCGTAAGTGTCACAACGATGCAAATCGCGATCGGCGTTGCGAAATAGATTGCCGGGATTACGATAAACGTGCATAAAATTACAGACGCTACCTTTCGGACATCGGTGTTGAAAAAACAAGCCTATAATGTTTGATATTTATAAAATCCAACGCCTACTATTGATTGCAGAATTATTTACCACAAATCGCAGCTTTCCATGAATCGATTAACGCAAATTCAACATTCAGCTGCTTGCCACCGTAGAATCTTCCTTGAAATACACGAAAACCACGCATCGCCTCTCGATTTGACGTATACTCAACATACACATTACCCCGAAGATGTGGTTCCTTATTGCAGCAAACTTTAAACTGCACCACATTTCCATGTTGTTCGAATTCCGGCAAGACATCATGAAAGAACTCACGAAAGTGCTTGTACGTTTCTCCCGGCTCAAACTCCAACATGGAATCAGTCCCATGTTCATTATCAAGCATATCTAAGCTAAAATGCGTGTAAAAATTGCGTATGAGAAGGATTTTGCTAATTGTTGGACGGATGTGATTGCGCGAACAAGCATCTCCATATCTACAAGCAAACGTTTTTTGAAAGAACGGACAGGTAATTTTGCCCGGATTGCTTTCAAGTAGTTGATGTAGCTCATCGGGCATGTCACCGTTGTGATTCAGGAACTCTTCAATACGCGCCTGTAGTTCGTGGTAGCGTTGCAATTTTTCGGCCTCAATACGTTCTTTCTCCTCTTTGAGTTTTTTCAGTCTGTTTTGTTCGCGTTCCCACTCGGCTTTAATCCGCTCGTTTCGCTTTTCCTGTTCCGCTTTCAACGCGGCCAATTTGTCCTGTAGTTTCTTCCAATGTTCTTGTGCCGTTCGTTCGCGCTCCCAATATGCCTTCTCATTTTGCTGTCTTAGTTCATCCTCCTGCTTTGTTTGAAATTCCTGTAATCTGGCTTGCTCATCGATGTACTGTTGATACGATGGCGAGGTTTCCCTTTGCTTGCGTGCTAAAATCATTAATAATTAATTATACAATACAAAACTGTAATAATTCCGTACTCTCTTCCGTTTCATCATGTCTAAGCTTCGCTAACGCCTGGCGTATGCGTTTACGTCGTGTTTTTTTAGCTAACTTTCTCCACTCTGAATGTCTAGATAAGCATTAAGAAAACATAACCTCAAAGTTAGAAACACACATACTTACGCTATCAATATACGATACAATAGATTTTTTCTAATTCTTTTAAAAAGGATACCTACTTCCCCATATAAACGTTACAGTTTATTTAAGAATATTAGCATTATTTTCATCAGCAAATAATTCAATGTAGCAATCGGCGGTAGCATACCAATTCTTCTAATTATAACATCAAGTAACGTGTTTCTATTCTCAAATAAGAAAAATAGTAATCTCCAAGAAATTCTATAATTTTGTTAAAGAAAACGTAAAAATAATTAATTAATTGAAACCAGAATGTTATTAATAAAAATTAATTTATTTTCATATTATTTGTTAAACTGTTGATGATATTTAGATTATCTTTATAGACATACGTCATAAACCGAGTATACGGATATATTTAAGCAAGTGCATACTTTGCAATGTCTATCGGTGTCATTTCTCAGACAACATGGCGCGAAAATTCAAACTAATTTCTAGCCTATACAATTTTTGGATAAATTTTCACATTTCCAAAGTGCTTTTGACAGTTTTCGCTAAAAAAAGAATACAATAGCTATTTTTTTCTATCAATGCATGTGAAAATTGTTTGAAACATCGCTTAGAAAGTAAGAAAATTATGCAAAAAAGTACGATCATCAATGCTTCATGCTTTACTAGTTTTTCCGCATTTTCTAATCGTTTTTTTTTACAAATTTATCCAAAAAATATAGTATAGCTGTATTATATCAAAATTTTAACTTAGTCAGTTGGATAAAAAAACTTGTAATATTGTGAATTTTCTTGCCTTTGGCCTATATTTTTACATTTCCAATCGGTTTCATAAGATAGCTATTCTGGCTAATAATTTTATGTAAAAAATGTATACAAACGATTGAAAAAAATTGACAAATTGTTCGAAAATATCCACAAAATCAATTTTCGCGTTCTTTAATCGTTTTTCTCACCAGTTTTCTCAAAAAAATATAAGAGAGAGTCGTCTTTTAATCATTTTATGTAATAAATTTAACGATATCACTCTGGAAAACAAGAAAATTGTGTAAAAATCTGTCAAAAATATCTCTTTTCTTCTTTTTAATTGAAATTTTCTTATTTCCTTACAATTTTTATAATGCATCGATTGAATAATGCAATAAATATATGAAAATTATCTAGAAACTAAGAAAATTGTAGAAAATTACGAAAAGAAAATGTACAAATTTAACGATATCAGTTTGGAAAATAAGAAAATTGCGTAAAAATCTGTCGAAAATATAAATTTTCTTATTTTCTTATAATATTCGCAAAAGTGATAAGATAGATCGATTTAATAATGTAATAAATATAAGAAAATTACTT
The DNA here is from genome assembly GCA_030264715.1 of Adinopsis sp. GC000173. Classification (NCBI taxonomy): domain Eukaryota; kingdom Metazoa; phylum Arthropoda; class Insecta; order Coleoptera; family Staphylinidae; genus Adinopsis; species Adinopsis sp. GC000173. The sequence goes on from JARJDW010009406.1 coordinate 5,048, forward strand.
GGAAATTAAAAGAATTATAGGAAATTGCAAAGAAAATATAGAAATTCAGCTACTTTCCTATCTTTACCTTGCATGTAATTTGAATATTGCAGATTTCTTCCATTGCGTAAATTGAAATGGAATAAGTGGCATAAAAATTACGACATTTATTATCATAGACAATCTTAAATAATTCACATTAATATTCATAAATATATATACACAATTTTACATTTGGTAAGTCTAGCACAGTATTAAATTTAAATAAAAAAATTCACATCGAAGTGAATTAGGTATTAGTTTTATGTACGTAAAAACCTTTCTCTTTCAACTTCCTATATAACGAAATATATTTTCCAGCTGATGTCGTTCGCGGAACGATAAACTTTTCGCAAAATAGCGTACGATTCGAGGCGGCCGCGCTCAAACTACCGTAATCCAAACTCTTCAAGAAGGTGAGCACAAACGAGTAGCAATTCAACGTCTCCTCATTGTAATTCTTCGCCGTCCATTGCGCTTGTTTGCAGATCGTCAGCAGCACATCGTCCCAATGCTCAATCCATGGCGACGTCGCCTGATCGAGCAGCAGGCATTGATTCCACAGCGGCGTCTTGTGCCGCCGCAATCCGTTCTTGTCAAACTCGACGACAATGCCCGACGACGTCGTTACGCCAATATGCAAATCCATCGAATTGTAATAATCGCTGCAACACAACATCATCAAGGAAATAATAATAATACCACATAAATAATGAAAGTATGTCGTGAGCTAGAATTCGGATGCGCGAGTACGCGGTACATACACATACAAACATACACATGCATACATACATACGTAGGTAGGTACGTATAAAATTTGAGGATAGAAACGAGGACAAACAATAACAGTACATGGTTTTTCATTTTTCATCCATTTAGCAAAGAAATTCAAAGACGGAAAGAGTTACAAAAAAAACCGAACGTTTACAGTTCGTTTATTAATGGCGCAATTATGCAATTGTGTTGGTTGCTGTTGTTGTTGTTGTTACGTTTCGTACACTCTTATATTTATATATGTATAAAATCATTCGAGCTTGAAGACTATCGCACTTTTAAACGCTCATCATTCATCAATAAATAATGCGTTGTTGCAATTGCATTATACACTTTTGTAAATTTCCTCTATCAAGCCACAAATCGCTACATCAAATCTTGATTAAAAAATAAATAATAAAGAAATATTAATGAAGCCATTATGTGTATGAATAATTCTAACAATTCATGGATTTATTTAACAATATCCAGGTGGATTGGCCAATAATTACAGCGTCGAACCTCGGTAGTGCGTCCTTAATTCGTTCTAGATGTCTGGACATTTATCGATAAAAAGTATTATTGTAAAAATGATCAATCATATAAAAATAGAATTTGAACATTATTATTATAAAATTTATTATGATGTATGTAGTATAAGTAACATTTAAACTATAAAAATGTTGATGTTTCAATTTTCTGCAATTTCCAATCAATTTTGAGCAAAATAATGCAGTAATTTGAGGAATTTTAGTGAAAAAAACTTAAAATAATACAGAAATGTTAGTAATTTGCTATGAAAGATGTTACTCTTTGTTATTTTTGCTTTTATTTTCACCAAGAAATAAAAAATCAGCTTTTCTTAATTTTGTGCAAAAATTTTAACTATATCACTTGGGAATAAAAATAATAAAGCAAACAGAATTATTTAAAATATAATTTTCCTAAATTTTATAATTTTCCAGGTATTTGAATTACCTTTTACTAAAAAATTTAAAAAATTGAGAAAATCTTTCAAAAAAATCAATTTTCTAATTTCCCTTCCAAATTTCTTTTCGAATAATTTTACAATTTTTAAGAAAACAAAAAAACAGGTCATACATCGAGGTTCGACTGCATTTTTGCAAAACGCGCCCAACTTTCCGCGCATTTAAATTTTACGACTCAATAAAATCTAACAGCGTCGCCATTAATTACATGTAATTTACATGTTTTTACACAAAATATAATAATTACACAGCCTAAAAATAGTTTCTCTAATAAAAAAAACACTAACTACTAATTTAGGCGTTTTTTTATTAAATTAAAATTCGCTGCGGTACGAAATCAAGCTGTCGTTGTTGGCAAATTTGCATAAATCGTTCAATTATCGGATTTCTATACAAGTATACTCACTTTAGGAAGTCGCCGCTCGTTGGTTTAATGACAACGGCACATGGATGTTGAGTGGCGCGCACAAATGGATAAGGTACTCTGCAAACAACATAAAATTTCAATTATACATACATATTTTAATTTAAAACTAACGCATTTAGAAACATAAAAGCGTATTCAACAAATGACAAAGTTGATAGAGAACGCAAATTAAATATTTCAATTCAGCTGTAGATCAGGACGTTTCATTTATAAGGTATAAAATGAAACTCTTTCCAAATTTTGCATTAAACTGTGAAAACTAATTATCAATTGTATAGTGATATAATTCAAAAGATAGCTTATTATTCTGCAATAACATTTCAACACGTTTGCATCAAAATTCATAAAATTTTACATTTATTTTTCCCTATTTTGGGGAAATAGCTTTTTTAAAACAGACCCCAATATATAACGGGTACCTAGCAAGAGGTTTACCTGCATTGTATTAAATTGGGCTATGCTGGGGATAAGAAATAAAAATCGAGCTTTCGATTTAAAACAAATCTGTTCAATTTGGACCTCGATTTATACAGGAGTTTCCAAGTTGTGCGATGGTCAAAAGTCTATAGTAAAGAGGGCCTGTAAATGTATAAGAAAGGTATGATAAAATATCCCGTTTTGGAAATGTTATACAAAATAACAAAAATTGGAGCAAAATTCAAATTTCCTGTTTTATTTCATTCGACAAGCACTGAAATTTATTCACTTTTCGCTAATTTCTTTAGTATTTTCAAGAACCGCGAACTTCATAAGACATCCAATATTAATTAAATTGGATTGCTACATGTATCAACGATTATTTTATAACAAAAAGAGAACGTAAATAAAAAGGATTGGGAACCAGTGTATTGATATGCATGGGCGTCAAGAGAAGATACAACCAGTGCCCATTACCGGAGCCCCAAGTTGGTCCCAATGGACTTTCTGTACTTTTAGTTTTTCTTTTCTGTTAGTCATTTGTAGCAAGGCCCGAAATTTCTTTCAACGCCTGTTAAAATGTTTAATTTGCGCCATTATGTCAACTGTCATTTACTTAAACTTACCGAAATGGTAATAGTGAAAAATTCGCCTCATACAGATCGGCATTGCACGCCGGACACGTCTCGGGCAGGTGGAGGCAAAAGATTTTCGGGCCGCAATGTTGAAAGCACACAATTCCCGGATCCATCTGCAACAACAACAACAACAAATCAACAAAATGAAGAAAAAAATCCACTTATTATTATTTATTATTACAGCAACATTTCGCATGCTTGGCGCAGCATGTTATACACTTAATTTATGCATCTGTTCAATGATCGCGGTGAAAGAAATTGAAAATGCGATTAATTACGTTAGAAATCGCACGAGAGATAATGATTGAGGCACGTTGCTAAATCACGTAATTACGCGTTCACATCGTTCTTGATGTTGTGTGGCTGCGACGCGTGGTCTCATTCAAACAATCAAAGTATAAAATGTTCGAATTAAAACAAATAGTACCTAGAAAAACTCATTTCCAACTAGTGTATATGATGAGTAAATTTATAATAATAAAGTTTTATGGCGTCAAATTAGCAACGCAATCCGTTAATAGCGACATTAATTCAAGTAAAGATTGTAATTAGAAAGATAAATTAAAGAAAAATTTATATAAAATCAACCAAAAAACAAGACAGGTTTGTCTCAATTACATGATGTTATATCAATGCACGTACGCAGTAGGGGATTTTTGACAGAGATATTGTTAAAATAGAAGACAACGGTTTATCGAAAATCAAGCAAAAAATTATAAAATTTAATGTTTTTTGTGTTAAATTTTATCGTATTGTCATTCCTTTATTTTTAAAAAATTCGAAAATTGACAAATTGTCGAAAAATACTGTTTGGAATCGTTACATTTAAGAAATTTTAATATATTTGAGTATTTTTACAAATGGCTTCCGATTTTTTATACAAAAATTACTCAAAAAAGTACCAGTTTAACGATTTTTTATAAAAAGCTTATCTATATTATCTGAGCGCATTGCCAGTAAAGTATAAAACGCAACAAGTAATAAGTTGAAAATTAAAACAAATTGTGAAAAAATAAGTAGCGACATATAAAATATTGCCTAAAACGTTTCTTGGTAACACATAATCCAACAAATATCATAATTAATTTTACAAAAAATTGTTGCTGTCAAGATAAATAAACACAAATATTATCAACTAAAAAAATAAGACAAGATATCGGCTCAATTTCATCATGCTATAGCATTTTCGGTACGGTACAAAACATGAAAAATGTTCAAATTGAAACAAATACGTGAAAGAAAAGAAGCAGTTTCTTATATAATCTAGCCCAAAATCGTTTTGTTGGATACAACTTAATTCTTGTAAATATTTGTAGCGTGAAATTACACAATTACACACAATTCGCTAATTCACTAAAAATTGAAATACAGACACCAAAAATCTAACGTCAAAATCAAACTCGCTTGAATTTCTTCGCACACTCATCAAGCCGAAAAAACAACAGGACAAGTTAGAATCAATTGCATGATACTATTAATCCGCGCACGGCACAAAATCCACAAAATTCGACAGCAAAATGGTAACAACACACGACAAGCACGAGAATCGCATCGCATCGCATTCGAGAAAATAAAAAATAAGTGTTACAATTAACACAAATACACCAAGTAATAATTATTTTAACAACATTTTTAACACTAAAGTTAAAGATGCCATCGTCAGAGTGAAAAAACGCATTAATTTTGCGGAAAAGCAATATATTCCTGTCAAAATTATTAATTATAATTCATGGAAAAACTAATTCCTAAATAATATTGATGACAGATATACCTTTCTCCATGCCTTTTAAAGAGTTAAGGTGTATTTCCAGAACTAATACTAAGATAGTCACCGTCGAAGTGGCAATAACGCATTGATTTTAATATTAATGTGCGGAAAAGCCTTATATTCCTCTCATAATTATTAATTATAATTCATGAAAAAACGAACTTCTAGGTAATAATTATGAAACATATGTACCTCTTTTCCATACTTTGGCATACATTTCGGCGAAAAAGAGTACATCTCCCCCATAATTATTCATTATATTCGACAGTTTTATTAAGTTTTTTAAGTTAAATAAACTAAACAATTTCCAATCAATATTAACAATAATTTCCTATAACAAAAGGTGTCTTTTTCGCTTTGTGCCATGAAATGCACCATCAAAATCCGCTGATTGAATCAATATTGCACAATTAAAATTAATTGGGATAAGTAAACGCAAATATTACCGGAAATAAGACATCAAAAACATAACCTCCAATTCTAATCCGTCTGTATTTTTCACACACTTATATAATAGAATCACAAAGGACATAATTATATTATACTACTACAAATTTGTACAAAATTCGACAGCGTAATAGCAACACAATACAAATGAGAATCGCAAAATAAATATTGAGATTAAAACAAGTACTAATTGTTGAGTAATTTCATACAAAATTATCGTGTCTTTTAATATAATTTCATTTCTGTAAATTCTGTAGCGTAAAATTAGTTAATTAATTAAAAATTAAAGCACAATCCGCGTTGTTATTGTTGCCAAGATAAGCGAACGCAAACATTCGACACCAAAAACATAACCTCCAAATATCAAACTCACCTGTATGTTTTCGCACACTCATCAACGGAAAAAATGAGAAGGCGAGTTGGACTCAATCACATGATGCTGCTGACTACCAATTTGCACAGAAATTCGCCATGCGAAATGGCAACAACACACACACAACACACGAAAATCGCGCAACGTAATTATAATAAATATGAGATGTTGTTACTACCTCAACTGTCGAGCAGCGAGTGTGCGAGTGCGAGTGTGGGACTCACTGGTTGTGTGCATGTAGAAAAAGGTGGAACGATTTCCTACCTGTAGCTACGCACACATAGAGGCAATGTTGTTTGCTTACTCTCACTCCATCCATCCATCGTTTCGGTTTTTGCTCGCTTTCCTTTATTTTTACAATCATACATTGCCTTGTGTACGCTGCACTACAACAATTTAGCGTTGTCTTATAAATTGTTATAAATTGCCACCAACGTTCGAACCAATCAATTATGTCGTGCAATTCGCGTATATTTAATGGATTAAATTGCAATTTTATTTTTGCTTCATAAACCGCAGGATGAAGAGTAATAATTTTTATTATTTTTACCCATCAAATAAAATAATACTATAGGGTTGGGTAATTTCGTATTTTGCAAATCTTATTATAACTTTTTCACTTCTATGAACAATATTGAGTGATTTTTATTTGGTGTCATAGTGAAAATAGAACACCAACAGTTCACTGCATTATAATTTTCACATACCATATCATTATCCGAAATTTTGCACATCTATTTTTACATCAGTAGTGGAGATTTTACTGAGGCGTTCTAAAGATTACAAAACTTAGAACACTAAAAAAAGTTCAAAACTAATAAAATAAACTACAGTTTAAATTACTTTTTGATGGCTATATTTATCAAAAGTGTTAGAAAAGAAGACCTAACGATCTAAGTGTAAAATTTGATGTTTTGCGAAGAATATTACTCCCTCCGTCCGGAAATATGGTATACATTTTAGCGATTTTTGTTGTCCGGAAATATGGTATACATTTGCGAAAAAATAAAATAAATGAAAAAATGTACATAACAAGCATACAAGTAACTTTATTTGAAACATTTTAATTAAATAAGAATGATTTTTTTCACTCGAAATTTGATTTGGCTTTATTGTACGTTTCTTTGGAACATACA
>JARJDW010009407.1:0-12130 GCA_030264715.1 Adinopsis sp. GC000173
AACTAATTATTGAACGCTTTATAAAAGAGAATATAATATAATATTCAACAAGTTGTGATTGTTCTAGAAATTTCTAACTTTAATTAACGGTTCATAATATAAATAAAACGAATAAAGTCGTCTTAATGCCACTTAACAAAAGTTTTTTTGTGAAAAGCTAAAATTGAAATAAAATCATAATTAAACAAAAACGACTAATTTGTTATTAAACTCTCTAAAAAATATTCATTTCTTACATTCCATGTTCATTTATTTAATAATTTTATCACAAGACATAATGATGCTAATCCTAATAAAAAAACAATGAATAATTCGAAATTGTAAGAAAATAATAATTATTTAGAATTGTAGTAGCATATTTACTATCATTTTCACCATATAAAATAATGCATGTTCTATTAAAAAAATTTAATAATCCATTTAAGGATAATTTTATGTCTAGTCATAATTTTAATTTGCACATTAATGGCACATTTTTATGATGATTAAATTGCATGCACATATTAGTTAATCAATAAATTAAAAATAGGAATAATTACCTAGATAGTTTAATGCAACCGTGCTTGATAATATCAAGAGTATCAAAAAAACTATTTCAAAATTTTGAATTAATAATACAAACTAATTGCAATTATATGCATTATTTAATTTAAAATTACGTGACATAACACTAGTTTTTCAACATAGATAGTTATTAAGTTGAAAATATTTTGATTAAAAAAACTTGTTTAGATATGCATATAGATATTGCATTTTCCAATTAAATATATTTTTAAGTAATGATACTTGATTTATATCCAGAATTTAGCATTTAATTAATGAAATTACGTATTTATTTATTAATCAACCTGGCGTAAATTATTCAAAGCATGCTGCGAAATTAATTAAAGAAGGCGAATTTTTGTGCATATTAAATACGTGTATGTCAATTACACAATATTACATCGGCTGAAAATTTCCATCTCTACTAAACGCGCGGCTATTTAATGTCATTTTGGAAAAATTATTATACCCACACATAGTAAATATCATATTATTGCAACATTTACGTGTAGCAACTTGGAAAAAGTGCTCGATAATTTCCTACATATAACTTTCATTTTAGCATCTGAAATGAAATATCGGGATGCATAAAACCATCACATCGTCGATAAATAAACTAATTTAACGGAAACTTATCGTAATGAACTGCCAATTAAAGTTTTCGAGAATCTAAATTGTCGCAGATCGCTGATAAAAACTGAGCAAATAAAAATCAATAATACAATTACAAGATTGATAGATGTGACTTACTATAAGTACCTATATAAATATTTTTTTGTATTCAAATTTAGTTTGACGTTTTTCACTATAGTTACAATTTTATCACTAATAATATTGAAAATTATCGCAAAATTTAGCATAAACTATCCTAAAAGTGCTTCAACTATTAAAAATAGACCATAATTTTTTTTGAAGTGTAATCATAGTAATTTGAAAAATCAATATGCAAGTGGCAGCAAAATTTAAATAATGCAAATATAATACTAATCGATACATTTTAGTCATTTAACAACACCAAAATATGTTGTTGGCATGTTTTTGTAGCTATTTTTTTTAAAGTTTACGCGCTCTTAATACATGGGTATCGTATACATATGCGCAGATAACAAAAAATGTAACAAGATTAACGATAACGATAACAAACAGTTGGCGTTTGTGCATAAATTACGTTACAAACATGTGCATGTGCGTATAGTGTCGTATGTGAATTGGACGCAGCAATATGGGAAAATAGAAGCACCTAGTGACCGGCAATTCGAGTAACGGCACTTGCTTTCAACTTAATCACTGCTCAAATAATAATAAAAACAGCGCTACGAGACGTTGTTGGTATATATCGGCATCCGATACAATACGCGACAATGCATGCGAGTTTATTGAAATTGCAGCGCAATTTGTGCATAGATTACATTTCCTCATAACATGCTGAGTAAAGCGTATGGAATTGCTTGCATTGAGAAACGGAACTTGCCAAAGTCGCGTAGTAAAGAGAAAGTTCAGAAAACTGGTACTGTTATGTATTGACTGGCGAATAAAAAACTATAAATTCAAACTAATCGACGAATCGCACAAAAATTTATAAACACTTTTGAGATCCGGGAAACGTTTTATTAATTAACGCATTTTCAGTTCAACAATTTCGTCACAACACGCACACAAATCTATATGTCGAAACGAATGAAACGCACAATTAATTAAATGCAAAACTATTTACTTACTTTTATCTTTTCGGATGTGGTTTCGAGCTCCAGGTGGTGCACGAAGGGGTTGAGCAGCTCGCTCTCCTCGGCCATAATTCCAGCCGCCAGTTTCGCATCCATCGCACGTGATGAACTCTTCGTCAGCTGTTGATTGTTTATGACGAATGCTGTTATTGTTTGTATGTTTGCGTTGCTATTATTATAGAAGTCATCTTTTAGATTACTCGCGCCGATGAGAAATCCCGCGAATGCTTTTGTAGGATTCGGTTTTGAGGTGTTTTATCCCCACGCTGTGAGAGCTACGCCAATCGAATCTAGGTCTGAGTGAATGTGTGAAACGTTCTCGACGAACGTTCACGATTTCACTTGCAGTTAAAATCGATAAGGGATGATGATCAGGATGATAACAGGCGGTTGCCAGCGACATCATCTTATTATCATTTGGCATCACTCTGAGACAACAAATTTTTTATTATCATAAATCGGACTAGAGGAAAGTAGGTTAATATTACATATTTATAAATATCAAGTTTTTGAATTTAATACTTTTTAAACATACGTTTTAAGCTTGTGGAAATGTAGAAACCTGCTTTACTAAACTTTACTAAATATCCAAATGTGCAAATTAAAACTGAAAGTTTAAAAATTTATAAAAGAATTAGCATAAAATCATTATTACGCATCAATTTATTACTGATACATTGATTATTCATCCGCAATTAATTAAAATTTATAATATTAAACATTTTCCGTTTAAAGAATGCGACTAAAATATTATTTTATAAGTTTTATACGCTTTTTTTGTGTGCATTTATTTGCAGGTGTGTTCTGTGGTTCTGTGTTACGATTTTACAGGGTTCTACGATTTTAAAGAAAACTGCGTTGCCATGTTGTGTTGTTTATAGTTGGCGCTGCTAGTCAAGCTAAATGTGACTTTTGTTGGTTATATTTCTTTTAATTTAATTTTAACTATGGCTAAAAGGGTTAAAGAAATATCTACGTACATAATAAATTTTTGCAAGTTTTGTAAAATTCACAGTGATACTTGGCGGAGTTTAATCGACCAGTCTTCGTCCATAAATACCGGTTTGAGAAATTTGGGGGAACAGCTTGTTTATATTTCCAAGTAACTAAAAAAATGCAATTATTGAGTGATTTTTATTCATGTTATATTCATTTACATTTTCAGAGCGAATCCACAAATTGATTTTGATAAACAGCCATTGAAGGATATACTCCAACACAAGATTCAATTGGAGCTAGAAGATGATCTAATAAAAGTAAGAGAGATTATGTACGTATGCAACCAGTTATACAATGTTATGTATACTAACATGCATATATTAACTTTCAGTGATAAATTACATAGAGTTAATACCGAGTTAAGATCGCGGATTACACAACTCAATAATGCAACTCTAGACTTGGATCCTAATAAAGATAATCTAATTATAAAAGGCTCTCCAACGGTGCCTCCCTTAGATCGTCTTCTGGAATCATCGTTGATGTACTACGATTACTTTCAATCGCATGTGAGGACGATGTTTAATGCCTTACAATCCTTGGATTGGTATCGTTTGGACACGGTTGAATCGTTTTGTAATAGTTTTAGAATAAAATTCGATGCTCATCAAGTAATGTACTTACTTGCCCTAACGCAATATGTAGATAATGAAAAAGATATTTTGTAATAAAGTAAAGTAACATTTTAACGTGATTTTCTTATGAGTGGGGCAGAACGCAATTGTATGGGGGGTGAAAAGCAACGTACACATACGATCTGAGTCCTTTAATATGTTTTAGCGCCGGCGCCGGTATTGATTGCGTAGCGTTTGCGATGAGTTGGTGCTGCGACGCTCAACGGTCGGGACGCCTCTCCCGTCGCTCTTTACGGCAGGTAAGATTTTTTATTACAAAATATATCAGACAAAAAAGACGTACATTCACAATAGATTTTTCTATAACAAATTTCATAAATAATGGATAAAAATGAAAGTTTTGTGTAAAGCGATGAATGAAAAATGAATTTAGAATCGAATTGCTTTCCTCTTGACTAAGTTTTGCCACTCACTTCTTGGACGATTACCGTCGTTAACACTAATAAAACGATCAATATAATACTGGATGATTGATTGTATGATTGATTAAGTGCTGGATTTTTATGGTTTTATTAAATATTTGCTTAGCGAAAAGACGCATTCAGAATATGTTGAAGATAATTGATAACTAAATCAGCAACATCTACGTGCTCTGATTGCAGTATGTGAATGGAATAGCAAGCAACAGTTAGAGCGATGGCAAACACGGCGCATTTGGTGCGTCGCCAAAGTTCTCGCGACTTGAATCCCCAAGCTCAGCGTTCTCTCGATCGCTTGGAGTTGAAAGAAATGCGAGGGCGGCTTGTCGTTATTGAAAATGGATCAAATTCAACATGCTCCTATGGCGCTACGAATGCCGCATTTGAAGATACAAGCCCCAATCAGACGAAACTCAAATCGGCAAGTAGCAGCAAGCGCGGTTCACAAGAAGGCAAGATATTTAAGCCCGAATGTGGTGAAGACGAACGCGAATCGTGGGATAGTAAATTAACATTTTTATTGGCGACGGTCGGTTATGCTGTTGGTTTAGGCAATGTGTGGCGTTTTCCGTACCTGGCACAGAAAAACGGTGGCGGGGCATTTTTGATACCATATTTTGTTATGCTTGCCATCGAGGGTATTCCGATATTCTATCTAGAACTGGCGATTGGACAAAGGCTGCGTAAAGGAGCGATCGGCGTTTGGAATCAAGTTTCACCTTTCCTTTCAGGTAATATTGATAACAATCAATTAAATTTGTAGTGGATTTTCCCCCTTAGCGAACAGTCTCAATATAATAAGCTTTATACCAATTACACACCAATTTAGACGCTTCTATTTTTCGTCCTCATTCTATTGACTTTGTAACTCTATTACAGGCATTGGAATTAGCAGCGCTGTCGTTTCATTTAATGTTGCACTTTATTACAACACCATTATTGCCTGGTGTTTGTTTTATTTCGTTCAAAGTTTTCAATCAGAGCTACCGTGGGCGGAATGTCCGAAAGTTTATTTTCCAAATAATTCATACATTAATGAACCCGAATGCACTGTGAGTAGTCCGACGCAATATTTTTGGTATCGCACGACGTTGATGGTATCGGATGACATTAACACGCCCGAGGTATTCAACTGGAAAATAGCATTATCTTTAATCGTTGCTTGGATTCTAGTCTACATGTGTATGATAAAAGGAATTGCGTCATCTGGAAAAGTTGTTTATGTGACGGCCACATTCCCATACATTGTGCTGATTATATTTTTCTTTCGGGGCATAACGCTGAAGGGCGCTGGCGATGGTTTATTGCATCTGTTCACACCGAAATGGCACACGATTTTAGATCCAGTTGTGTGGCTCGAAGCCGGAACGCAAATATTTTTTTCGTTGGGATTAGCGTTTGGAGGATTAATTGCATTTTCATCGTACAATCCAGTCAATAATAATTGTTACAGGGATGCCTTAATGGTATCGCTAACAAATTGCATCACATCTATGTTTGCCGGAATTGTGGTGTTTAGCATAATTGGCTTTAAAGCGACAATGACATACGATAAGTGTCTCGAAGAACGTGAAACAATATTAACAAACATTTTTGGGGGCGGATATGATGGAGTAATTCCGGCGGCTGGTGCAATGGTTAATCTCACTGCAGCAGATGGATCGCTGAAAAGCCTGATTATGCCACAATTGCCCGAATGCGATTTGCAAAAGGAATTGGATAATGTAAGTTTCCATCATGTTTTTATTTTATTATAATTGCCATCTAAATAAACAATTTTTAGTCGGCTTCCGGTACCGGATTAGCATTCATCATCTTCACCGAGGCGATAAATCAATTTCCCGGCGCTCAATTCTGGGCGGTGTTGTTTTTTCTGATGCTATTTACATTAGGAATTGATTCACAGTTTGGCACATTGGAAGGTGTTGTAACGTCTGTCGTTGACATGAAACTCTTTCCGAATTTGAGAAAAGAAATGCTTACTGGAGGTATTTGTTTAGCTTGCTGCACTCTGTCATTGGGATTCGCCCACGGCGCTGGAAGTTATATATTTGTGTTGTTCGATAACTTCAGTGGAAATTTTCCATTGCTAATTATCGCATTCTGCGAGTGTGTTGCTGTTTCCTATGTATATGGTATTAAAAGGTATTGCAGATAGATATAAATTTCATATCGATTTGTGTTTTAATTATCCTCAATGTTGGTTTGTAGGTTTGCAGACGATATTGAAATGATGACCGGATCACGGCCCGGCTTATATTGGTTGATCTGTTGGAAGTATTTATCGCCTTTAGCAATGATTTCTATATTAGTGGCTAGTTTTGTTGAAATAGCGGTCGACGGGTCTGGCTATGATGCTTGGGTGCCAGCATTGGGGATCACCGAACGTCATGAATGGCCTACGTGGGCAATCGTTCTAATAATAGTCCTTATACTAGTATCTGTGCTCTGGATACCCGGCACAGCAATATGCAGGTTTGCTTTTCTATGGTATAAAAAAAGTAAATTAAATTTTTAAATCTATTTCCATTCTAGGATGTTGGGCATTGTAATAATAGACGATGATGAAAAAGCCTGGTTTCCAGCGAATGATTTAAAAGATTTCCATGGCATCATGCCACATGAGGTAACACAAGCCGAACGCATCTTGTTTTGTATTCGTAGCGATGGGAAGGAAGGCCTTTGTTGTCCAACAGGTTTGTCATACGACGATGATGAAGAACCTTAAATATTGCCTTTTCTTAATTTTACATATAGAAACAGGTAATAATAAAAGAATTAATACTTTTTTTAAATATATATACTCCAAAATTTTAATGAAAAAAGCAAAATCAAAAATATTTTGTGTCACTTTTACATCTTATCTATACAAAAAGAGCATGTTATCTAACATGTACATTCTATTCATTCAGACAATAATTATAACAATGATAATAAATTAATTATTAAATTAGATGAGTTTTAGCATATTTGATAGTAACCAATGTAGTATTTATAAATGTCTATAGTATTACATATACATATTAAAAAAAGCGCGAAACTATTCTCCTTTATGTTCGTTAATTTATAAATGACAAGAAATTGTGATAAAAAAATTAGCACAAAACGAGTATATTGTTAATATTAGACAGACTTCTATATCCAACTTGAAAAGATATGTAGGCTTTCATTTAATTTAAAACTTGATAATTTATGAGCGTAATTTCCTTAAAGGGGTTTTTTATTTCGTTGGAGGGCGAAGACAAACAAAAGTATTTTAATTCATTTATGGGAGACACGATAATCAACGAATTTATAATTAAAAAGAAACTTTCTATTAAAAAAAATATGTGCAATGGACATATCGTTTTAAGGACATATCCCTCTTAAATGAATGAAATGCGCAGAGCGCTGTTATTCAAAATATTTTAAATAAATTGAATGTTTTTGGAAAATGAAAGGCATATCGTTACTTTATTATAATTTACAATGATCAATTTATGTTTTTCCTAATAGGCTTGTTGTATACCCAAATAATGGTCTCAAAATATTTTATCGAAAGCAATACATTACAGAAATATTTTTAACGAGCAACGTTGAACAAGTGTCATAATATTTGCGCCATTGATTTTATCCGTCTAATAAAAAAAAAATCAACGTTATTTATGATTTATTGTTATAGGTAGAAACTAGACCTTTTTACGAACATTTTTCGCATTAAAGTTACATCAATATTTATTGTTTAGGTCGAACGGTTATTGATAATAATTATATATTTCACGATGCAAAAGCTCATTTGAATATATAAAACGGATACACGCGGCTTTTATAGACGGCGTTATTAATTTTTTTATTGTTATATATTTGCGATGTCGATATCAAAAGCACACTAAAGAGTGCTTGATTTTTTAAACAAATTTCAGATTGATTTGATTGCAACATGCTTTAGTAGATATTGCAAAATAAACAAACATGATGGTTTCGATTTTAATAACTACAGTTTTCTCTGAACCAGCCGCAGTCAATTATGAAAAATAAAAATACAGGAAAATAAATTGTTGCTACAGTTCAAATATTAAATATCAGACATATTTTGTAACATATGGTATTATTCACTGAATAATTTGATAATTATTTTTTGGTTTTAAAAATTGTTGTGTGAAGAAAAGATAATAAAATTTGAACACAAATCATACAACGTACACATGAAATAACATAAAATATTTTACATTAAAGGGAGATTAAAATGATATAAAAATCAATGCGCGTTATTGACGCAATGGAATAATAAAAAACATTTCTTTTTTTGTATGTTTAATCCGAACTTTGTTATGTAGAAGGAAGAGAGATAGAAGCGAATACATACATTGTTTCTCATATTGCTGCCAATCGATATTTAACATATTTGGTTCAAAATTTATAAACAACGCACTAATTATAATATTATGTAAAGGAAGTGTGCTTATGATATAAAGGCAACTAGTTGAATGAAAATGAATGCAAGATGAAGTGGGGTAAGTTCGTACCAATTATTAAATTCGACTTTCATCATTATATGTAAAATTATATTAAAAATTTAACATTTAACATAACATTTGTATCAAATTGAAGTGAAATTGATAACTTAAGTGACAGGCAAAGATACTAATTTACACGAGAAATTAAAAATGTGGCAGAAAGTTAGAAAAATGTGGAATTACTCCTTGCAAATTCATTTAGAACATCGGAAATAATATTCATATGCCATTTATGAGACTCATTTTATAAAGCTTAAAAAACTGGAAAAAACTATAATAAATTACGAATATCTCTGCCGATCACTACATAAAAATTCAATATTAATTTCTATATCTTAGTTTGTATAATTTAATGTATATTGAAATACATTTAGTGAATTAACGATCTTGCTCTGTTAACAAACTTACCCCACTCCGTTTTATTGTATTTAAAACCATATCGCGGTTTAACATCTCCCAACAAAAATGTTTTACACCAACCTTCTTTTCTAAAGTGTTTTATCTTATTACTATGATATAATTATTAAATTTAAATACGTAATTTAATTACCATCGTGTCTCTGCTGTACAACATCTGATTGATTTTATACATTATATAATAATGTCACCTGCTACAGCATTTCCAAGAAATGAAATAATTAGTTGCTGTTATTATTTAATGAATTAAATTCTGTGATGTTGAAAACTGACTTCAAATATTTTACGTAAGTTATTATTTGAGAATGCAACGAGCTTTGTTTATAAATATTGTAGAGTCTGTCCATAAAAATACTAATAATAAATAAAAATGATAGTCAATTTAAACTAAATTAAACTTTAAAATAGAATGTATGTGTTTAGCTTTTAGCACACCCTCATTGTTACATATACTTGTTGATGACAAAGAACAAAAGTTATTAATTATTAATGCATAAGTCCGTGCATTATTATTTACAAAATATACAAGAAAAAAAAACAAAATTTTTAGACAATTTATATATATTTGAGAGTATTGTAACCATCTGACTGAAATCTGCACTCGTTTTTCAACTCACTTTCTTGTTAGTATACAAAATTTTGTGAGAGATGGAAAAATATATGATATACATATTTAACAAAAGTGTCTTCGGGCCAATTTTGTAGAGCCGACAATGCATAAAACTGTCCGTGGAGATTTGCTTCAAGCGAATTAGAATGTATTGCTTCATTTTTAGGGAAGAAAAAATATTATGATTTAACACGAAATCAGTGACGATAAATAAATGTATGTGGAAAATGTGTCACTGTTCAAATGGTTTTTGTACCGCTAAATTGACCTAAGTTATAGAGCATTAAATTTATTTTATATTTTCAACAATAAAATGATTTATGGTTATTGCAATTTTAACAATGGCCCTGTTTATATTTTATATAATATATACGAATTTTAACAATTAATTTGTGCGACAGGAAAAGCGTCTCTGAAATATCAAGGGGCAATTTGATTTTTTTAATTAATTATTTATTCATTTATTTCTCGTTATCGATATTTGTATGTTTCTTTTTTTACGGAGTAGCAGCTTTTCGCTCGGTTTAATGAAAAAAATGAGCCAAGGACGGCAACAGTTGGTGTTCCTATACAAAAACTTGGAATTTAAATTAAAAATATTCTTTTTTGATGTATGATTTAGTGAATAAGTATACAAGTATTTAGACACCGATATCAAATATCGAAAAAAAAAGATTTCTTATATAAAAAAATGTTATATTAAGTATATCTGATTATATTACACAATTTTCTTCTTTTAAATATTTGTTAATTTTTTTTATGCTCCACATTATTTAAAATATAGATACTTATGGTATACGTTCATTAAAAAATGATTTTTAAATGTTTTTCTTCTTATATATAAATAAGTATTATTTAAGCCATTAACAAATAGATTTCAATGTAATTATTAACAAACATGCAAAGCTATAAGCTTATAAAAATACTGAATATTGGGGATTTCAAAATAACACCTGCAGCAAAATGGCAAATTTTACAATTTAAGCCATAAAAGAAGTCCCAAATCGTAAAATTCATTGAAATTAAAAACAAAAATGTTTCCTGTAGAAGCTGTTTGGCTAGCCACGACATTGTTAAACTGAAATATTTTATCCAAAGATCTGACAGACTGAGTTCAATAAATATATTTAACGTTTCTAACCCACTACATATTTATTTATTAAAATACAAAATATCTTTTATTGACAAAATCAAAGAAAAACTTAATTAATTTGTCAAATTGAAATATTTTTCTTGTTTTGTACGGAAATAACATTTTATACAAAATTTACAACTATTTTTATAATTATATTATGTAAAGATACAACATATCTTTTATCCATTGTTTGGAAATATTACTAAAATAAATTTAATGCTGCTTTATAGGAGTATTATAATAAAATTGGCTCTGTAAGCTCCATTACATCTAATGACAATATTTTAAAATTCGTCTTCTATGTTTGACAATAAACAAGACAATAATTTTGTGAGTGTAGCGCAATGTAATTATCATTCAATGTATAATTACTTAGTTTTTTGATTATATTGTTAGTTTGAAATTCTTGTATTTCTATAGTTGCTACTAAATATTAAAATGTATAATATATCAAACATTGTTGATAATAATGCCAGGTTATTGATATATCAAATAATGTATAAATAAACTATATAAATATATGTACATATGCATATTAATATTGTTGTTATGTGATAAATGAGAAAACAATAAATGTTATTAGAAATTTATGCGTGTGTGTTTTCCTATTTCTCTCCTATATAGTACAATACTTCCTTCAAAAACCCTTTTAATTGTATTGGATGAAATTACATGTAGACGATAAAGTATTAAATTGCATCTTTTATTGTTTGCTATGTTATGTACTTTTTTAGGATTTGTTTGTGCTTAAAGATGATGTGTATGTAAACATCTTAAACGTTCTTATGCTCAGCAAAACAACTTGTTCACGTTTCTGTCACCGTTATTGTTACAGGAATATTATATTTTCAACTGAAGTATCTCACGCAAACATTTTTCAAATTTAAAAATTCCCAAATAAAAACCTTTAAAAATGTCAAACTTAAGGTATTCGAAAATGTTATTTGCCTTAATTTATTTAATTGTATATTAGAATATTAGTAGGTACATATATGCATGTATCCTGGGAATGATACGACAAAAGTAGGCATTAAGTTGATTGCGATCGACCAGTGGACTTTGCGTTTACTACGATAATTTTGTTAATTAATATATTGTTGTAAAAAATGTTAGTAAATTAAATTCTACAGAGAGGGTGGATCGCAAGAATTT
>JARJDW010009412.1:0-10299 GCA_030264715.1 Adinopsis sp. GC000173
GTTAATGCCCTTGTAATATGATTACAACATTCATATTTAATAACTTCTCTACCATACGAAACCTTTTCAATAATATTCGAATACATGCTAGAATCGCCATCACCAATTACATATTTACATTTTAAACGATAATTGCAGATTCAATTGCAGTGGATGGGCCCGAAAAATTTTTATAACATTATGTTCTTTTTTTGAAATGGTGGCGCAAGTATAACAAAATTTGTTCTTAACACGCAAATATAACAATTTTTTGGTTTCCTTGCCAATTATGCAAGCACCACCTGACAGAGTGGAAAAACTATGCCCATATGACCGTTTAGCCCATCCACCGTCTACAATAACAGATATAAAAGGGACCCCATTCTCAACATTGCCTTTAGCTATTGATAATTCATTTTCTTTTTGAGCGTTTTGTATCATTTGCTTTACTAACAAATCTTCCCAGATTTCGCCCAATGTGGTTTGAACCTTCTTGAAAGTTCGAGCAACCATGTGTATAATATTCATTATCGAAAATAATTCGCACATTTGACTATATCCCTGCCAATAGAATTTATTACCCAGATGGTATAATAATTTATGTTTATTTCCTTTGTAATCGTTCTTATTGTTATTTCCTTTTTGAAAATATTGCAACGAAATGTTATGAATGATATAAAACAATTGCGTTTTTCATTATGTATTTAGGATACGCATTCTTTTATGATAGGCTTTTAAAGCCCTGGCTTGTTTTGAACGCTTTTTTAAAACACTCAAGGTTCGCATTTTTGATAGATTGATTGATTTGATATTTACACGATGTGCATGTTTATCAAGAAGTGATTAGAATATTCATATTACTGCAATATTTATACATAGCGTTCTAGCTAATTGATTTTTAATATTTCACTACCTGGTTGTTATTAACCTTACCCGTAATAAAGATTTTATTACATATTCATTTTCTGACAATTCTCGAAAATAAAGTGATGGCTGATGAGATCCCCTATGGCCGCAGTAAATCTCTGCGCCGACTATATATGATTTTACATGAAAAATATTAAATTGTTAATTTCTCGCTTAGCCACTACTAACATATTTAAAAGAAATAAATTGAATAAACCTTTATGAATATTATTATAATATACAATTATAAATTTATTAGATTGTTGTGGGATTGTGGGTTGATGATTTTTGACACACAACAAATGTTTAACAAGTATATTAAAATAACCAAAAAATATAACAATGGGTAGGTATACAATAATCAATAACAAAATAATGAACTATCAACTATAATATATATAATAACAACAATAATAACCATCATGTTAAGTTTTATGCCTCTATATATACCTAAAGTAAGTGAAGGGAACTTCACTTACTTTCAAAAGAAAAACTCAAAATTGTTATTAACAAGTGTATAAATAATATTAGAAGTATTTAGGATAAATACCAAGTTATAATTAATACAATCTAGAAAAAATACATAATTTGAGAAGGGTACATAACAACATTTTGGAATATTTGAAAAAGTATGAATTTTTTTTCACAAAACAAACCATCGTTGAAGATATTTTGTAGGGTCGCATAGCCGCATCCCTAACATTTTTTGACATACCATAAAACTGTCGAGCAAGTTCAGATGTTGAGCAAAAAATTAAAAAAATGAAATATTAAAACATTAGTTTCTCATAATCTAATTAATATAGATTAAATATTATAAGTAGAATAGTATTATATTGTAGAGTTGCAGGGTATTACCAAATTTCATATCAATTGAATTAAATATACCCTTAAAATTTGAAGAAAATGAATTTCATTTTAATTTTCCAGCCGAATTTTCCATTTTTTTTTGTTTTGTTTTATTTATTACGTTTGTATTTATGTTATACAACTTTGTGCAAAATTTGAAATTGTTATGATAAATAATTTTTGAGAAACTCTCTCACCAAAGTAACATTGGGTTGTATATGGCAACACGATAGGCAGCCTTAAGAAGCCGTGTTCAAAATGTTCAAGTCTGCTTACCTACAAGACATAGCTGGAAGTGATTATGAATTGAGTCACCTCAAAATTCACTAAGTAATATTTTTGTCAAGTTTAATCAAATACTTGCTTCTTTTGAATTCCTAAAACTAAAGATATTGTGTTTAATATGAAAATAATAATTCAAAATGCTGCTTAAAACTATATCTGCTTATTAATTGCTCAAATTGAAGTGTAATGTTTGGTGGCGTTTTTTAAATAGATTTTGCCGACAGTTAACTTTCATCGTCGCTGTCATCGGTTGAAGCGTCGTCACACTCGATGTCGCTGCCCGTGTTTGCGGTGAACACAAATGGCCGAACGTCGTATATGATGCCTTCTTGGGTGTATACATGTTGAATCATATCTTCCACATGCAAAACACACTTCTTCCTTGTTTCGCCATCAATTTTTGCGAGCGGTTCGTTCCATAACTCCAAAATAACAGCATCTCCTGGCGCGGCTTTCAGTATATTCTTGTCGTAGCAGTTTTTTGCTATACCCCATACTAATTAAATGGATTGAAATGGCAGTAATATGGAGGCAAGCGTAAAACTTGGTGACCGCATTTCATCGCCACCTCATCTACGACGTACCAGCTTCTTCCTTGAGGTATATGGAGCTTCGCCAACTCTAGTGGCTTTGCCTTCGTGTCCGCTGGGTTGTGTGCAATATTTTTTCGTGTCAGCCAATCCACCAAAACATCCTTCCTCTATGTCCCAACGAAACATTAGTTTTCCGAGAGTGGTAGGAGCCATTGTCTAGGACAATTAGATATGGATTTTCTAATTTCCGTAAGACGCAAAACTCAAACCACTCTTCGTACACTTGATGGTTCATGCTTTCGTGGTAGTCGTCGGATTTCTTTGATGATATAAAAACTTTTGCATCTTCTTCGACAAAACCCAATTTTCCTTCGGCATGAATGACAATAAAGCGTTTGCCATTGGACCAGCGGATTAGCGGACTTCATGTTCGCAATATACCCTCTTAGAAAGGTATACCGCTTCGAAACGACATGCGACATTTCGCATAAAGCCCTTCGGTTGTTCCAAATTTGAAAGCCAGATTTTTCATAATTTTTCAACTTGCTTGTTGACAAAATGCAATGTTTTTTGAGCTCTTCGGCTAAATCACCTACAGTAACAAATGTGCCGTCTTTGTTCATGTTGTACACGACGGCTTTAATTTGCTCCTTTTCGGCGGCACTTAAATTAGCCACAACTCCATAGCTTCTTGTAGGCTTTTGGCTTCAAACAGATCCTATAATTAAATATTAAGCATATATTAACATAAATTATTTAATTTTAATACAATTAAAGCTGCTCATACAAATTTATAGTCCAGATAAATATTATTGTAATTTAGACACAAGTCATTACATGTAATAGTAAATTAGTATAGTATTATTTCTAGGTAAACGTATTTATTTTATTATAGCTAAATAAAACAGGTAATAAAAATACCATTTCAATAGTATGAAAATGTATTAAAAATATAAATCTTATTGAGTTTAGGATTAAGATGATTTTGAGGTTCGTACTCATCGTTGTTAGAAAAATGTAGATTTTTCTTTATGTAAAAATATCGTCGTAAAGCCACAAGTTTTCAAAAATCGGCGTTGCAAAAACTTTAGTCGTCCAGTACTCCTTTTCTCAGGTTTTCTAATTATCCCTTGAATTATATTGATGCATAAAAAACATTGCATTTCAATTACAGTAACTGGTGACAAAACAGTAGATGCTCTTCCTGGTTATTGCTCAGCATATCGGTTAGTTTCAGTGACTAATAAATTCAATAAATCATTATCAAAAAACAATTGAAAATAATCCAAAACTTTAAAATTATAAGGATTAAATATAAACCCTTTGACACCCAAAAATTGAAAACGAGGTGGTGCCGGGTTCAACACGTTTGTACTAATCTGCTGCCAGGTATCTATTTCACTTTCGGTTAAATTTACGTACTTATATTCAGAATCTTCGGTAGCACTCATTTTTATGTGTAACTGCTACTTAGAAAATTTCGAAATATAATAAAAATAAAAAAAATATTTACATAAAAAAGCGAATAATATTTTTTATTTTAATCACTTGCAAATTTTACAACAGTTCCGAGTTCAACGACAGAAAAGTACAAACTAAGTTTTATACGAACAAAAAACGTTTGTTGCTGTAGAACAAACTACAATAACTATTATACTACTGAATGCATTTCTCACATGCGTACTAGGCATGCTAACATCAAACGAGACATATACGGAACTGTACTATATGTTTTTGTAAGTCAAGTAAGTGGTTAAACTAATCAAAGTTAGAAACATTAAACTGTATATTTTTTAATTAAAAACAATACCAGCCTTACCATCCCTCCTGGGAAGAGATCCGTTTCAGTAAATCTTATATCTGACCTGGACACTGCACCTCGGCCAAATTTTAGATTAAAACATGATATCTGTATCAAAAGTGTCGAGTAAGTAACCTAAACTTTCGTAATTAGCATTTAAACTCCTGAAGTTCCAGCATATTAAAGACTTAAAGGCCATTCATCGTCGCTGGGCGTGGAGTCGATTATATTAGTCTCAATATAATTAATTAATTCATTTTAAAACATTTTTATCTCTTTCTTTTAAATTAAGGAAAACTTGTTTTAAGAATTCACAAACATACTTATCAAAGTTAAAATTGTTATTATTTTTTCATTAACTGAAAAAGATGAAGCATGACCAGGATTACTATTCGATGAAATATTACTATTGAAATTGATTTTGTATAAATCCTGTTTATAATTGGTTTACTTAAATCCTTGTTATCTGAAACTTTAAACATTTTATTTGACTTACTTTTTATGAAAAGCCTTTACTTTAATTTTTTTACCCGTTTTACTAATCCTTTTCCAGTAACGTTGTTATCAACTTTATTAGTCAGAATTGGAAAGTGTGCCGGTGTTAAACTTGACGAAAAACTCAAGTTATTATTGGGTTGACAGGAAAGTAAATGCGATTTTCACATATAGCAAATGTTTTTGCATTTTTTGAATGACTTGTGTATATGTGGAATTTGCCCTTTTAGCATTTGATATTAGTCAGTCACATTGAAGTTTCTTTTGAAGCACATTGTTTGTGATTTTTTTTAAAACTGTTTGCTTAAATCAATTCTAAAATGGAGAGCAAAAAGAACATTTTTGGCATATTTAACTATTTTAGTTCCGTAAAGAAAAGAAAGAAATATGTGAAGTTTATGGTGATAATTGTCTAACAAAGCGCACGTGTCAGCAGTTGTTTAAAAAAATCAATTCTGTTGGAAAATGCATTTACTTTCTTGCCTCCCCAATACGTGTAGAATCAATTTTATTTTTAGTAATCAGATTGGCTTCGTCTATTGATGTTGATAGTTTCAAAAAAATATTAAAAGTAACACATGGTATACATACATGTCGTTATGCTTTACTGCTTTCTCATTAGAGTAATGAGTCTCAATACAGTATATATGTTACGGCCAAAGTCCGAAATTAGCCACTTCGCGAACTTGTCAGCCAATACGCGAAGCGGCCACAATGGCCGACCAATATCCGATCTTTCCCGGACTTTGGCATTTGGTTTGCCAGTTTGCGAAATGATATAGAGCGATCGGTCAACGACAAAAAATATGATCGAATATCGAAAACTCACTTCTTGTCTTCTTGTCCACATCTGGTTCCCGGATGCGCACATTATATATATATTCTGAGCAACCTAACTCCCTGAATGTGCAAGCTGTTATGAGCAGCGGACCTTTTATTTTCGATTTGATTTTTGTTGTAGCAAAGCCTACAAGTAATTATTCCCCTGTACCCTTCCTCGTCTTTATCGTTGCCGCAGGATCAACAACAATGCGCTGAATGAACTGCACTCTTTTTCACATACGTATATTACACAATTGCACTTTGCGGCGGTTCCGTTGCCACCACTGAGGTAAATTTCTCTATGGAAAAGTGGTTGTTCCATTGAAAGCAATCTGTATGCCTTCTTCTGCTATCTGGAGTTGTTCCTCTGTATTTAAATTGTCAATTGCCTCTCTTGTAAAATGGAGTAACCTTAAACCCACCTTGGTTTTGCAGCCAAACATTAGATGGTAAGCCATTTCTTCTGCTCGTTTGCTTTTCAGAGCTCTCAACAATACAAATTTTGTTAAATGATCCTGGTAATTCAGGATAAACTTATATTCGCCGTCGGCGTTACTCTGCATATCAATGAGATCCACCTGGCATTTTGAATTAAATTTCTTAAATAAAAGTTCATTTGACACTAGTCCTTCCTTGGGATTAGATGGTTTGGTTTGACAGGGCTTACAGAGGCGGAGATACAAGGTAATGGTTTCTTTGGTCATATTTTTATATTTAGTTTGTATCTAGTTTTCCACCCATTTGCGACCTCCATGTCCAATTTTCAAATTTGAATTATCTAACACATGAAATAATTCTTCTATGTGCACATAATACAAAATTAAGCTATTCTTATTTGATATTTTTGCAATTAGTTTTTCTTTGCCATTGCCTTCAATTAATATCATGTTTTTATAGTCATCGATAGTCGTCAGCTTCTTTTTATGATTTTTTTTGTTTTTTTAACTTTCTCTATAATAGTGTTGTATTTGTCTTTGCTGAGGATTCCAGAATTACTTGCTTTCTCTTGCAGTAACGTAGTTAAATGATCTAAAAACATGGTTTTCATATCAAGTACGTTAGCATCAAACACCACACTAGTTTCGACAGATGAAGCCATGAGAACGCCTAAAAATAGACAATACGAAATACTTAAATTAAAGGTCATTCCTGTTAGCACAAAATTGACACCGTTGACAATGAGACGAGTAGGTATAAAACAGCTACTAATATAAAACCGCAAAATTATACACCGATATTGAAACTTGGTATAAACTATATGCGATTGTAAGAAAAATGTTTTGTACAATTCCAGCGCAAAAGCTTTTGTCGATTTTGTTCTCATCGGCATACTGTCCCTTTATGCTTTCATTACATAATTAGGTATTTCCCCTGCGTTACAATATTTTTTTGCCATCGCAAATACTTTATATAGAACACTTAATTTGATATGACAATAAAAAAAATAATAAAATAACAATTATTTGCGTGGGCCATTTTCCTGAAATATTAAAATATTGAAAATGCAAATAATTAATTCGTGACTTTTTTATAATACTGTTGCGAATAGGGCGCATTGCCCCCATTTTGCAAGTGATCTAGTTTGTGAGATTGCAACACTTACATGTTGATAGTTGCGGAACCATGATTGATGCAATGTGCAATTGCAGCGATAACAATTGCAAGATGTTATGATTAGTAATGATAACGCCTACCGAATGTATGACTAAATGAGGCCACCTTAAGTTTATTTAAGGTGACGCGAATCATTTAGCAGGAGAGTTGATATTCATAATTCATTAGTGAGATATTGATCATCGGTGATCAACATTAGAAGTTTTGCGTACGGGTAAGCTGTCGCTAGATCTGCATTGGTTAATCATGGTTCCTACAACATCAATGTATTCACTAGTAGTCAATCTTATATGGGTAAGTCACTTTATAACTTCATTTTATTAACTATTGTAAAATCCTCTCAGTCAAAGTAGCCAAGCTAGTAAAACAACCCCGCGTGTTTACGCACATCTAAGGTGTACGCAACAATACAGACAATTTTAATCAATATTAATAAAAATACAATACTTACGTTTGATCTTTTATTATTGCTCTCGCGAATATTCCTTTTTGACTAAAAACACCTCTTAAGGATAAAAAGATCTTCTTGCATCTAATGCAAAAGGTGTTTTGCACATGCTTGGCCGCTATAAACAAGCCGTATTCCGCATTTTTACAAGTATTTGCATCTTTTTGCATTTTATATTAGGACCTTTGCGTCATTTTTTATTTATTACACAGAAATCTATTGATAAACATTTCAAATATTGCCGAGCCCTTTGTAAATTCCGGTAGAATTCGGCACATGTTATTTTTAAGTCTTTTTTGATATAGGGATTTCCTGAATTTATTATTTATTTTTATTGGTGAATAAATTATACCTCGAATATGTTTCATTGTGACAAAGTTTCACTTGAAACTTTTCTACATTTTACTACCAAACACATATATAGCGTAAAAAAATATTTTAGGTGGTATGAAAATGTACACTACTGAAAACAATTATTTGGAGAACTGTTTGTTTAGCTTTCGCTGATAATCCTAATAATTTGTTTTATTTTAATTTGATTAATTACAAAGTCATTTTGCTAATGAGAGCAAGTAATAAATTTGGCTCTAATATTTACTTTCTATTCATCGATTTTTTGCATAAACTATTAACAAATACTTGCATAATGTACTTATATGTTTTATAAAAAAATGTAGTGCGAATTTCTCTTACATGCAAACAAATAGAAAATTATTGTGACAGTGAGACACATTTTCTTGCTACTACGTCTAAGTCGCAATCACATTAGAAAGCACCACTGCATCACTTAGAAGACGGAATTGCTAGAGTATGATCAACACATCAAATATTGGCCAGGCATCAGCAGCCACTTCGGATATTGGCCGGCCAATGTAGCATAAACACTATAACTCCAGTACATCGGATATTGGCCGGCAAGTTCGCAAAATAGCTAAACTTCGATGTTTGACCGTAACATATATATATTTATTCAATTACGTATGCGTCGTTTTTTTCGACAACCTCTTTCCATCTGTCAATTTGAAAATTTTCCCGTTTATCGCGGAAAAACTGATCAAGATGCTGTTTGACGTCGACAATTGAATCAAAGTTTATACCATTTAAGCTATTTTGTAGTAATCTAAATCGGTAATAATCTGATGGTGCAATGTCGGGAGAATATGGAGGGTGAGGTTGTACATCCCAATCTAGCTATGACAATTTTGCCAGCTAGCCAAAGACACGTGTGGTCTAGTATTGTCATGTTGGTAGAGGACGCCCCTCCTATTAACCAAATCTGGTCGCTTTTCTTTCATTGCCATGTTTAATTTATCCAATTGAGAGCAATTTTTATCCTAGTTGATAATTTCTTTATTTTCCATAAGCTCGTAATAAATAATGCCCTTCCAATCCTACCAGATGCACAGCAACACTTTCTTCGGATGAAGACCTGCTTTAGGCGTCGCGAATGGTGGTTCTCCTCGCTTACACAATGATCTATTTCGCTTACCATTATTGTATACTATCCATTTTTCATCCCTCGTCAAAAAATAGTTTCAAAAATTTTGTTTTTTCATTTCTTTTGTGAGCGAATCGCATATGGAAATACTATCGATTAGATTTTTCTTGTTTAAATTGTGCGGAACCCAAACATCATATAGATTAATGGGCTACGAGAATTCATCACATCAAACAATCTATCAATGCGTGAAATAAATTCGACTGTATCCTCCGATCTAGAGAATTCAAGCAAATTCATGGGTATTCAAAAATTGTATAGCATCTGCAACGCTATTACTTAAGGTTTGTACTGCTAGATTACCTAAACATTTTTTTTAAACATAAAAAAATTAATTTATCAAAAACTTACCTTCATCTTATGTTTCTGCCATCCTTTATGAGGTCTTTTTAGTTTATTTGCAATATTTAATACCTCTTTATCTCTCGTATGAGGTCGCGATATGGGCTCATATTATTAGTCGGATGTTGCGTATTACGTGTTTATGCACGAACCTGCGCACAACAGCGGATTCGCGGCGTAATCCGTAATCTCGCCTTAACTAGTGTTGCAATTAACGCTATTCGGTAGTCTGTGAAAACAATTTTCAGGCAAACCGTGCTAGGTAACCACTCCACCAAAATTTTGTTTCAATCCATTAAGCGGTTTCTGCTTAATTGGGTCCTTAAACATTAATGGCGGAGATGCTCGTTTGGGTACCTAGGTTAAATTTCGTATTTCTCTTAATAAAGGACAGAACGGCACAATTTTCAGGATAAATCATCCCTAACGGAATATCACTACGATGGTATGCGTTCTGGAATTATTACAGGTTGCGAAATAATTCGCGATTCTTCACTAATTAGAGCCTTAATTAACGGTTCTGACATTAAGTACCGCGACGACTGTTAGGCAATCAGTCAAATAAATCATCTAGTGGATAAGGGTATTTCAGGTGCGCTGAATTAAACGGTGAAAACCGTTTTTAAAAATATAATTCTGTTAGCAAACTTGACAATGATTTCCGAATTCCATATTCCTCCTTAAGGAACGCTTTCAAGTCGTCACAAGTTGTTAAATCTCTCCTATA
>JARJDW010009413.1:0-13011 GCA_030264715.1 Adinopsis sp. GC000173
TTGTATTATTTTTTTCGCCGTCTATAAGTTATAGCGTGCACGAGTTGTAAAGGCATAAAATATTAGGTTAGACTCGTATTAAAACGATCCAAAAAAGTTAATAAATTAATGGGTGGTACATTAAATACATGAAATTCCAGTTATTTGCAATATTATTATTTCTATTCAATTTTTTTCGTTTGTTTAAAACAAAAAGTTGGACAATACTATACAATATCTCAATTTTCAGCCGTATTTTTCATAACAAACATTAACATTAACAAAGCAAATTTTTTATAATGTCGCAAAATAATCATTTAAATTTATACTTATCTAATTTACTGTTATACAAGTTATCTTTTTACTTAGCTAAATTAATAGAAAAGAAGATATCAAAAATTTATGAAAATTAAGACTTTTTCAAATTTATTATAGATAGTTATTTATCTCCAATAGTAATTGAATCATTTAAATGCCTAAAAATCTAATGAATATTTTGCTGAACACGCTGGAAGAATGTAAATAATTAGCAATTTACATAGATCTACACCGTTTTTTCCTCACCTCAGCGATGATTATCGATTGAATTAGTTGTTTAGTCATCGCCGAAGAATGTTCATCGGCGATGTTGTACAAATTTGTATTGTATGGCAAATGATTTATTAGTTGTTCGGTTAGCATTGTTATTTCATCATAATGTACAAATTATTCTAATTGTAAAACATTTTTTATTTTGTTTCGATGCGATGCTGCGATGAAGACACACACACATACACACTCATATATACACAAATGCTCACTCGTAGACGCGCGCCCGCATCGCACAGCCTTAACTCAGCGCTTTTCACGTGTTGATTTACTTAAAGCGTTTTTTTGTGGCGAAAGAATGCGTAGCGGCGCAAAGGTGCCAGTCATTGTTGGAGGTGTGCCATCAAACAACAACAACAACAACACACACACACACACATACGATAAATATCATCAACGGATGGTGTAAATTGTTGATTTTTATTGACGGATTGTGGCACACGTTCGGATTTATTAGATTAGAGTTTCAATCATGAATGAATCAAGAATGAATGAATATGATTTCGGTTTTTTTACAGCTTTTTAATGTCGAAATGTCGCAGTAAACTTTATGTGTTTTATTTAATATTTCCAAATAAAATTACAATTTTTTTTATCAAAATCAATAAATAACTGCCATATAAGTATAGAAACTCTTGCAATTTGATTGTAAAAAAGTAATATTTTGATGTGTGACAGAAAATGTTTCGTTGATGAGCCTTCAGGTTTTTGTTCTGCTTACCTATGTTAGTTCTTGTAATTTAAGTCCTACAATATTTTCAGTTTTATTAACCTTATCGACCTGGAGTCGACAAAAGGTTTTAGCGTTGAACTGGTATTACTTGTAGAGCTTTCGTGGTGGTAGCTATTATATCTTTACATCATTTTTTGAACTACATACAATAGAAACTATTATCTTTGTTATAAATATACAAAAAATCTGCAAGGGGTACTTTACTATGTTTACAAATTTAGATGAATTATATTGATATAAAAATGTGCTCTAAAAACAAATTCTGCTTTGCAGGTAAGTCCATGAAATATTTGCCGAATGCATAGATTATCTTCATGTAATGTAGGTATAGCTATGTATACTCGGGTTCCTCTAAAAGTGAAATTCTGATTTGCAGATATAGGTCCCTGAAATATTTGCCGAGTGTATAAATAATCTTGATGTGCTGTATATGTATGTAAACTCGAGCTTGTTTAAAAGTGAATATGGGTTGCCACTTTTACCTGAGTTCGAATATTCTAAAAAATACAAACTTATTGGGAACTTATTGTCAAATTTTATGTAAAATACTTTGCAGTTTTATCGCATTCACTCTAAAATTAATTATTCTCAATATTATTATATAATTAACGTATATATATTTGTTGCAGTTTAATCGTTTAATTTGTGACATAAAATGTTCGGTTGGAAGCTTTCGGGTTCGTGCCTTACTCGCCCATCGTAATTTGAGCCCAACAACAATTTTGCAATTTATTATATCGAACCAAACCTCGCCTCGCTGTAAAATGTATACGTTTTGGCCTAAAACGATGATGATGAGTTAATTTTCAACGTTTCCAAGCGTAAAACTTTATTACCCTAAACGCTCGGCCATTAATCATCCTTGCATTTATCTCATCATTTAATTAACAACATTTCATCAACGACTTAAATTACCATCTTCACGTACAATAACAGAAATTAAAATCTATTTGTATATAAAAACGAATCACGCGCATCATTTATCAATTAAAGCGCAACAAGCGCAAAAAGAACTGTTTTTTGGGATGGAGCAAACATACAATTAGCGAACAAATATTTTAGTTTATATTTTTTTTTATTTGATACATTTATTTAAAATAACTGCTTTTGAATTAAAAAAAAATTAAAAAATGGTTATAACCTTTTAGAAATGACAGACCTGCGGACTTTCAAAGAGGCCAAATTGTTGGTGGTCGTATGGTAGGCGCTAGTGCAATAGAAACTACCCGAATGCTTGGTGTTTTGAGAGGTGTTGTCTCAGAAGTAGAGACTTCTCTTAAAATAGATGGAAAAACGTCCTCAGCAAAGCACTGGTGTAGCCAAATGTCTAAGTTGTCTGAAAGAGACTCTAAATCGAACTGATAAAAGGGATTACAAGACCACAGTTCCTAAAATCACTGCAGAGCTCAATGAAGACCTAGAGGACCAAGTTTTCACAAAAACTGTTGGTACAGAGCGACACAAATCTGGGTTTATGAAACATGTTCAAAGATTGTGATACCAACATGTTAGGTGTTTGCATTATTTTTACTTTGTCCAACCCTAATTTGTGCTAGAGAAAAAAATAATTCTCAACATTAATCAATTAAAACGAAACAATCGCAAAAGGAACATTTTTTTTAAATAGAGCCAGCATACAACTCAAAAGAAATATTTATCAAGAATTGGCAATAGGTGGATATGTAGGTAGTAAATAGAAAATCATATTTGAATATGATTGTGGAATTGTTATAAAATTGAATCACTGCGTTATCAATTAAAGCAAAACAAGCGCAAAAAGAACAGTTTTTTTAGATGCAGCAAACATACAATCAGTGCACACATATTTCTCCAAAATTGGCAATAGGTAGATATGATGTACTAGAGAAGGCAATAATATTTGAGTTTGATTTTGTTGTTGGGTTGTTAATTAAAATTTGCACAAAATATTTCAGTTGGCGTTTCGCTCGCTCGCATCGCTATTCGTTAAAGTTGGCTAATTAACGAAAGTCCGAAAGCGCGCATGCGATCGTTGCTGCATTTACACAAACTTAAATAGTTTTCAGCGCCGTTTCATAATTTATCGTACGAAATATATCAACGTCGTGGCTATGTGGCCGTACGCCCAAACGAAGCAGCGCAGCGAAGGCGCAAAAGCTGGTGGTGCTCGGGGCCGTCGTTCGGACAATGAACAACAACAGCAACAACCACAACCAACAGCAACAACAACAACAAGAAGAACGGCACATCCGCATCGCGTTCACGTGCTATATGCCCTTTTTCATGTCTCACAGCACTCATCATTTTATGTGCCACATGTACGCTGCTCCGCGCCTCCTCGACTGGCCGTTGTTAATTACACGGCAACGAATTATGTGTGTTGTAATATGAGGCTCGTTTTCTATATTTATGTTGATAGATTTTCAACGTAATAATTCTTTTATCACGCGATCGGCGCGCACACAACGAATATTAATTAATTTTTTTTTCGTGGTCATCGGTTCATGCGGCAGTCAGCCGGGCAGGCAGGCTTATACAACGAAAAAACGAATTAAAAATGTGCTTATTATAATGAATTGTTTGTTTGTAGCGAAATCAAACAGGGTTTAGCGAAGATGGCTAAAATCTTTTATCCGCCGACAATCAAACACGTTTGCACCATAATAAAAACATTTTTGCATTGTAACAAGAAAGTTACAAGGTTTTTTTAAAAGTCGGGTTGATGGTTTAAAAAACTTGGTAATTTAAGCAAATAGAAGCTAAGACAAAAGGAACTTTTAATCTAGAAATAACAAAATATTGGTAAATTTAGAATTTAGTTTACAAAAAAATATTTTCAAATAATAGAACATTTGCCTATTGTTTAATAAGAAATATTGCAGCAAGATAATTAGTTGAATGAGAAAAAGATAAATAAATTTACTATAAAGTCGTTGTTTACATGTTATATAGTTTGCGGATTTCCGTGCATGTATTTGAGTCTACTGACCGACTGAAATTCGAATGTAATGCCAAAAAAGCTCATAGTAAAGTTGGAACTGATGTTAAGAAGAAATCATCAAAAAATTCTGAGAAACAAATCAAAAACATAGAATTTCTTAATAATCATAAACATTAAGTACATTAAAATATTTAGTTGCTGAAAATATGTTCAATTTATAGTATTTTAGAAATAAATTGTTAGGTATAGTTTTGATTATCCGTGCTTTTCAATTAACTGTGCCGCTTCAACCCACTATTGGCCTGGATATAATCAGGATTTTACAGTCAATCGAGCAAACTTCAACAGAAAAAAAACAAATTTTCAGTCAGAGAATGAAAAAATATTAGGTGAAAAATGGTTTCAACTATAACAAAATCTTTCGATATAAAATTATTCCTAAATAAATATTTTATTTAAAAATAAAAAGACTAGATAATTTTACATCTTTTAATAAGAAGAATTTGATGTAAAATTTAAAAAAGTTTTAAATCTAACTTAACTCATAGCTGAATTATAGAAGATATAATAAATTTACGATAAAGTTGTGAGAACGTCTAATTTCTTAATCTGTAGCAGATTTTTGCGTTGTGCGAAGAGGATGATTTTCCTATTAGCGTAAAAAATGCGCAGCGCTAATGGAATATTAATGTTCGCATTGTAATTTAAAACATTAAAATCCTGTCTTGTTCTTCAATTACTCAGCGCTCTTTAATGTTTCTTCCTCTTCTTCTTATTCGTCTTGTTTGTTTCCAGTCTTTATATAATAATAACATCCCATTAAATTAATTATTCATCTTTTTACGATTACACGCGCAGAACGGCTCGATCATGCGAGCAGGAAATACGAATATCGCATCAAGTTTTCTCTTGTTCGTCTTGTTTTTTTTTCACTCTCTCGCAAAAAATCTAACTGAAAAACGTTTATAGGTAATTTAATAATCGCTATTATTAACCTTTTCTTTCATTATTTTATCACGATCCTAATGAAAATGGTTTAATTGTCTGCATGATTGGTATTAGAATTAAATAAAATTCGTCGTCGAAAACGATCAATAAAAATTTCCGTATTGTTGCAAATAATAGTGATGGACTTGATCAGGAAGTAGGTCTGGCAGGCAGTAAATGCACAATTGGAAAATATGTATATTTTTTAATCTGCTGCAAGTTCGTTCTGTTTGCATTTGCTGATAAGATATGAGAGGAGAAAAGCCGTAACGTTTTTTATTGAGATAGATACGGTATTTAAAAATTGTTTTATCGTGCAATAAATTTCGCTGCCAAACAATACATAATGCATAATTTCTGATATCGTCGCTTATTAAATTTATTAAATAATTTTTTACGATTTTTTCCCAATGCGCGCATATTTTGTAATACGCTATAAAATCTTTCATTGTTATTAGAATCTTTATCGTCGCAGCGCTGGATTTTAATTAATTATCTAATCGGGAAAATTCCAACCGCGATAACAATAGGACTAAAAATGTAGAATTTTAATTTCATGCTAATCGTAAACGTTTTTCTACTTAAACCTTTTTTTGTTGTTGTTTTAAGTATTGGTTCTTATTATTTCAACAACGTCTTAAAAATTGAGAGGGAATCAAAGCAGATAGTAATTATTTGAGAAATTAATTTGTTCAGTATTGCTTTAACAGCATCAACATTATTGTTAAAAATTTTCTCGAATGTTATAATACTTCATAAAGTCTTTTATTGTTAATAAAGTTTTAGATATTTGCTGTTATCTCTTAGTGAACCATTATTAAATATAGAGGAATTAATAATTAAAAGACACTTGGTTTGATTCACTAAAGTATTTTTTAGTTTAGTTTAGTCCTGATGATGGCAGTATTGCCGAAATGCGCATAGACTTTAAATAAAATCTACAGTAAATCAAACCAAGTGTCTTTTATTGTTATTTGAATGTTTATTACGTCCAAGAACTATATTTTAATAAATAATTTTACGTAAAAAATTCCACTCGACAACTAAAATATAAGTAAAACATCAATTTCATACCGAATGTTTTCCTTTTTTAATGTTTTGCGTTGTTTCAAAATACGATTTGATTTCAACGTGTTAACAAAGTAGCGAAGATTAGTTAAAATAAGTAACATTTAAATTAAGCAATAACGTAAGTAGGTAACAATCAGTTATTAAAAGTTTCATAATTTTTTCCGAATTCATTAAAGCGCCAAAAAATCTTTCATTGCTATTTTTTAAATTTATTATATAATAGAAAATATTTCATTGTGTTTTTGAAAATGTTAACAAAACACTTTAAGTTTAATTGGTAAAAAGGCACAAAAATTAGTTCTACATAAATTAAAGAAATACGTAATAATTCCATGAAATATTATTATAATCCTTAATGAATACATTTGAATTAATAATATATAATTAGAAAAATTTTATTTATTTCAATTTTATGCCAAATATTTTCTTTCTTGTAACATTTTTTGTTGTTGCTTACATTAGTACTAGTTGTTAAAGTTTTGTCATAGTCCTGAAAACTTTGTTTAAATAAACTACAGTCAAAGAGGAGCATAATTATTTAATAGAATGACATAACTACTTTAACAATAAGAATGTTGATAATAACTTGTAACTACTTCTTCCAATGCGCACATATTTTGTGGTATGCCTTTACATCTTGCATTCTTACTAGAATCTTTATCGATCCAGAGCTGGATTTTATTTGATTATTATCTACTCGAAAAAATTCCTACCGATAACAATCAATTAAAAATTACGATATTAGGTAATGTTACTATTTTTAATTTTTTATATTGTAGTTTTAATAATATTTAAAGTATAGATCAGAATTTGGTTAAATATGAGCAATGCGAGTAGTTATTGAAATCAAAGAAAACCGTAATTATTTGATAGAATGACTTATTACAAGTTTAACAACAACATTATTGTTTTCATAAAAAAAATTCCAAGCAATAAACCGGCCACAATTCGTTTGCTCTCGAAATTTATTAAATTTAATTTATTGTTATGCGTTTGCATTTCGAAAGCGCGCGCGCACTCCAGCGAACGGACATGAGATGATAAAGAAGAAGAAAAGAGGTTTATTTTTTTCCTCGTGTTTAAATGCACACACGCTGTTTGTTATATACACGACAATAATAAAACGAGCGAGGAGGAAAAAAAACGAGAAGAGCCACAATAACACAATAGAGGAGAAAGAAAAACAGTCGTAAATTATTTAGAAATATTCCTATTTTAAGTTGCTATAAAATCGTATATTCAATTACCGAAAGTTAAGTCATAAAATTGACTAACTTACGGTGTCTTTCTTGGTGGTCAGCAACGAAACTATAAGCGTATTTTGTCTTCTCTCTTTATATTTTGAATTACAAATTTATAGAATAAATATGTACATATTCTACATGCACACGATGTCTTCATATTTATTTATCACAGATAAATTATCGATTCGATCATTATTTTAAGCATTTTACATAAATTTCAATCAGCTAGAAATTATCTTTAATACAATGGTAAACAATTTTACTGTTTTGTCACTCATTTTTGTAAATATTTGTTAAAAACAAAAAGGCTATTAAATGATTTTTCTATATTTTATGAAGATACAATACCGTTTTATTAAGGTACCCAGAAAATCAACATTTTGATTTTAATATTCAAAAATATAAAATTTTGTTTATGTAAATTATACAGAAATTATAACAAAAGAATTCCACCTTGAATAAATGCAATTGCCCCAAAATTTCCTCTACTAACTAATGCAACGTAACACGGAATAAAAGACTATTAAACTCAAAGTTTAAATTTCTTGCAAACATTCTGAAAGTGAAAACTCACATTATATTGTTAATGTTTTCATTTTAAAATTCTTGTAATAAGTTTAAATTTGTGATTCCAAAGTTTTGAGGTTTCTTGTATTTTACTACATGATTTACCAGGTGGCTGCAACAAATAAACGTTTTCACAATTTTTAATACAAAATCTTCAATAATTTAAGTAATCCTTCACAACTAGTAAAATTATACCTGATAAATATAATGAACCTAATCACATCTATCAAACTTTTCTGTATAGCACTTCATTTCAACATTTGTCTTTACGCTGGTTATAAACATTACGCTTACAATATTCCTAATTTAAACAACTATAATTTTAATTTTTCTATTAAAATTTATTTGAAATTCTTGCATGCTGAAGTGTCAAGAAAGAATTACAAATCTTTGGAAAAATATTCATCATTTGCCAGAAATTGTACCAAATATTCATAAAATTTTTGCATCTACAAGCAATTTATATACCTATACATTTTTATTTATACTTTACTTTTTACAAAGGCAGCAATTCAACAAATTTGTTTTAAAATGCAAGCATTGCTGTAAACCTTATTAAGTCGTAGCTGCTGTAAATTGTGATAATTCAATTTCCTCTAGTAATTATTATAACATGATACCTAGTACGTAGAAATATGACGATTATTATTAATAATAAATAATATATAACCACGTACGTATGCATACTTTTCTGGTAACATATCAACAAATAAGATAGATTTTTTTGCCAAAAACTTCATCTTTTGCGGAAATACAACATAAAATTTGAGAATTTGCTTATATTTTTCATGTTGCGAACGATTTTCTTAAATGTGTTTTTATCCATACTTTACAATAGCATTCAGAAATTTAAAAAATATATATATTTAAATTTTTATTATTGATCCAGTCACCTTTTTAATATCAAACATTATACTAAATTATACTAAGTATAATAGCAAACAAAAACCAAACAGTATTTTAAATATTTTTTTAGAAATAGAAAATTTAATTCAATAATAAACATTAGAAATTTGTAATTAAAATAATACAAATTTTGAAGACAAATAAAACATGTATTTAGTATTTGTAAATAGCTGAGTAGAAAGCTTAAATAATTTCTATATGTAGATTGCATTAAATAATAATAAAATTCTACTCGCAATTAAAGTGCAGAAATCTGATTCTTACTTAAAGTAAATTTACTGAACGTTTTTAGTTACTTTCCAGTGCATTTTTTGTTGCTGCGTGTATATACAAACATCAAGTTCTGCACCGAACATGATTTTGTAATTAAGTGGCTTGTTGCAATAATTATTAACAACAACATAAAATTTAATTCCTCCCAGATCCACTTAATAATTACTTTATAATATTAATAATTAATATTGCTTTTTTCAATCTTGTACTTGTAAAGTAATCAAACTGTAGAAAATTTATCTCCACTAATTGCGCACATTAAAACGCACAACGTATAATTAAATTACGCAACGATTACAATTAATTGATAGCATTAGAGCTAATTAATGAATAATAAATAGTGAATTTATTATTTCGTGCACGGCGTTTTGATTTGCTTGGGAAACACATGCAACCGATTTTATATTAGGCGTGTTTTAAATTTAATAAATTTTATTTTAATGCAAGAGTAGGAAAAAAATACACATGCCACCACACCACACACCACACCGTTTTCTGCGTTTTTATCAGATTTTGCAGCGTGTTTTCTGACGCTGATTTTTTTTCATGCCGGCGAATTTACATTCAAATTCGATAAATTTCTTTTCATCCATTCGTTCAAAATTCCACCGTTTCTTTATTTTACTTTTTTTCGTTTGATGTCAGTATATATGTGCATTGTTCAGGTTTCTAATAATGAAAACCAGTTTAAATCTATCGATTTCAATGCGTTTGAATGCACATTTTCTATTTAATTAATTGATTGGATCGAATTAGAAATTAATTAATCACAAACGCAGCCGATTGATGAAAATTGTTTAAGACTTGGATGGTGTTCGGCCATGACATAATAACGTCCACTTTTTTGGGGAATGGAATTTCTTTCAGCGCTTCATTAATTACTTCCATCAAAAATTAAATATTTACACATTTTAAGCATTAATAAATCAGAAAAAAATTTAAACATGAATGATTAGTACCTATTTACAAAAAATGTTGAAATTTATTTTAATATAAATTATTACAATATAATATTTATTGGTGTAAAGTCAATTATTTTGTTTAAGAATCTGCAAATAATTGAGAGTTAAACTCTGATAAAATGAGAACATTTACACCAGTTAAGTAGATATAACTAGAATTAAGAAATTTCTGTTGCTTCCGTATGTTGATCTATTTTTATTCAAAAAAGACTTAAGCCTATCTCCTGTCATAGATTTACTACTATATGTACATATGTATGTACCTATCCGTTCCAAAAGCAAATAAATTTTAAAGCATTTTTCCTCTTTATTTCATTTTTTACTCAAAATTGTGCGTTTTAGTGGTATCAATAAGAGGTACAGATATTATTCAATTCCGGAACACTAAACTGTATAAGAACCCGCCGGATTTTTAAAATTTTTTTTAGCAATAATTGTTATTATCATTTAATGTTTGTTACTTGCATTTATTTTTTTCTTGGTCGTCCTTTTCACCGGGACCAGAAATTTCTGTTAATGTCTCTGTCAGTCTATATGCTTAGCTCTAATTTACCGGTCTAATATAAGTTCTGATAAAAATTTAACATTTTATTCCAATTATTGAAATAGTGAAACCTATTTGTGACTAGGTAGATAGTATTTTATATACAAATCTATATGAACTAATCATTACAAATAATGGACAATTTAACATAGTACATTAACAACTGCTAACACCAAAAAAAAAAAGATTACAGTGTCTCAATTATTGAAAACAAAATAATATTAAAACAATTTTACATTATATTTTATAAATTTTATATTATAAATGGATTGTGAATTAAATGCGTATATTGCGTTTTGTTGCAGATATAAAAAGTTTTCGTCAAAATATCATTTTCCAATTTAATATATTCTAGCATCATATATAAATATTTATTCAGATATTGTTATTAACCATTAAATTTAACTAAAACATTGCACTTAAGGCGTGAAACGTTGATGCAATTTGTTTTTCCACTTTGCTGAGCGCGCTCACAAACACGTTTAAATTAAACCTTAGCATATGTTGAAAAACTTCAACATGTTTTTTTGCGTATAAAGATTGAAACGGCAGCGATAGGCAAATCAACGCCCAACAATTGGCAACCACAGCGACAGAATAAAACAATGGTATTAAATACGTTCTACAGAGATGTAGAATTTAAACTGGGCAATTTAATAAGAATTTGGTTGGTAATTTCCAGGACTAAAATTTATCAACATTTTTATGAAAATAACTTCAAATAGTGTTAAAATGCCAAATAGAAATCTTAAATTAGTTTAAGTTTAAATAGATAAAATCTTAGCGGCCAATAATGAGCAAACATTTGTGGCTTCAACACAAACTTTTCCGCTCTCTCTCCGAAATTGAATCAAAATTAGAGATTTGTGTTTAAAAATATGAAACTCACCGAACAAATTAAAAGAATTCACGCAAAACTCCTAGATGTTTAAAGCATAAATTGTATGCAAAATAAGAAAAGACTTAAAGTTCTAATTATATTAATTTAAGTCTAAATTCGTAAACTCTTAGCGGCCAATAATTGTATATAGAAATTAGTGGCCGAACACAAAATTATCTTCTCCTTCAGAAATTGATATCACAGATAGAAAGTTCCGTTTCAAAATATGAAGTTCACCGCCATAGGTAAACTGTTATGGGTACCTTCAAAATAACATTTAAGTTCATAAACGTAATCCTGATAATACACCTAAGTTTTTACACTTTTTATTTTTGTAATTATAGGCAAAATAAAAACAAACAACAACAAAAATAAAAATTTCTCTATGGGCATGGGCATAGGCATAGGATCCAATAGAAATTAGTGGAAAAACACAAAATTATTCGCTTCTTTAGAAATTGATATAACAATGAGGAGTTGACCGCCGCAGGTAAACTATGATGGGTACCTATAAGTTTATCAACGAAACTCTCGCAATACTATTAAATGTTTTACTTTTTAATTATTTAATTTTAGGCAAAATTTGTAAATTTATACACAAAATCTTTATATTGTTATGTTTATTTGCGCAGGCATATCCCATATATATTATTGTGATTTTCTATTAAATTTTCTGTAATTATATAAAATGTTTTACTAATTACATATCAAAAACCATACAATTTGTTTTTCCAGTTTGTTGAACGCTCACAAACACGTTTAAATTAAACATAGCATATGTTGCAAAACATCGACACAAAGCTCTTTTTTTTCTTCTTCTTCTTCTTCTTCACGTTGTTGCACAGATTGAAACGGCAGCGATAGGCAAATCAACATTCAACAATTGGAAGCTACAACAACAACAACAACAACAACACCACCACAACCAGCAAAAAATACGCAGCATTGACATTATGTAAATTTCCCTCGGCAACTGCTGCTGCTGCTGGCTGCTGCCTGTACGGCGTACCATATCAGCTCCAGCGATTTGATTGATTTATGGCGCACGAAACGTCCGAACGCGAAGAGCTGAGAATTTTTTTATCAGCCCGCGTGTGCTTTATGAATCGTGTGGAATGTGCGTTTGCGCGCGGGAATGGAAAAAAGTAAGATACGTATCGGTGCATATGTGTGTGTGTCAACATGTCGTTGGATTCCCAAAATTGTTGTCGCCTTCTGTGTGTGTGTACGCGACGATACGTATTTATTATTAGTTATAAATCGGCGCGCGGGACAACATGCCGATGAAAATCGGATGGAAGCCGGCTACTTTTCACCGTTTTATGGCATTTTAACCAAACGACGACGATCATATCGC
>JARJDW010009417.1:0-14256 GCA_030264715.1 Adinopsis sp. GC000173
ATTTATATATTCAATCGAAACATGCAAGCAAATAGAAAAAGTTTTAAACAAATTTTGTAAGCTATTTATTTAGCAGAAGAAACTACTGGTTTCTTATTTTGTAGTTTTAAAAATGAATTGACGAACAATTTTAAACATTTAACGTTCGTTATTTTTATTTTTTATATATAAAAATAAAAATAAATCTATGCCATTTTTATAGTTAAGGTATTGTATTTACAATAAAAACTTAATTAGGTCGAAAATCTGGTTGTAGTTTTGAATTTAAAACTAAAAAAACCTCCACAATCCGCGCAATTTTTATTACAAGAAGAAAAATTATTTCTTCGCTATATTATTATTCTGCATATTTTTTTCATATGGTTGCCTTTCAAATGCAGTCGATTCGCTGGAATGTTTACAAGATTTCCGTAAAGAATCAATACTTGGTCAATTGAAACGTACAAGAAATAGAAAATACTGTGAAACTTATTTAGTAAGCTATTTAATTTTCAAGCTACTGATTTTTCTTATTTCGTAGCTTTAAAAAAATGTGAATTAACACGTAACTCAAGCAATTTTTTATAACAAAAATATGCGATAACTTTAATAATTTTTATAGTGTTTTTTACTAAAAATTATGTTAGGGCAAAAATCTGGTCCCAGTGAAAAACGTTTTTAAATTGCAGCAGAGTAAATCTCTCCACGACGTTCGGCGCGATTTTTTTACAACAAAAATAATTTTCATCGCCATATTTTTGCTGCATAAATATTTTTCATGTGACGTTCCTTCAAATGCGATACGCAAAGATAGTTTTTCCTTTTTTCTTTCAATCTGGGTTCGCCGAAATATGTTTACAGGAGTCTCTCGCCAAGAATCCATATTCAATCGAAACACAAGAAATAGCTATTTTTTATCTATTTGTATGAGGTATTTTCTAACTTGTGGTTTTTCTTATTTTGTAGGTTTAAAATTTCGTGAATTGGTGCAGAATTTAAGTATTTTACGTAAAGAGACGCTTGTTTCCCCTAAAATGGGGATTTTAAAAATTTAGAATATGCAGACTAACGTTTTTGTAGCGATTTTAATTTTTGAACCCAATCTGAACGACGTACTTTTTATATATTAATAAGATGTACTTTTCGTGGACGATAATAGAGACTTACTTGTATGCGATGATTATTTGTATCAGCAACAACAATATCCTCATCGAGCCCAAGACAGAAACCATGAGGAGAGTTGAATTGGCCCTTGCCGGCGCCCAATTGCCCAAATTTGTAACGTATCTGCATTGGACTAACTTTTGCAGCTCGTGTAACACTTGGAGCGCCAGCGGGAGCTGGAACCAAAGTATTTAAAGCATCGGGTAATATATCATCAGGTGTTGACATCAAAGGTGAAGTGGATGATGAAACAGCTCCAAATCCATTCAATAAATTGTTTGAAATAGTTAAGGAAACTGGAGAATTTGGACGAACTAACATATTGCTACCGTTGGAAATGCCATTATCTAATTTATTGTAACATATGAAAAAAAGGTAATAAAAAATAAGAAACATTTAAATCCATCAAAATTTTATATCATTATATATATTACCTGCATTATTGAAACCACCAAGCTTAGCAAGTGATTGTAAATTTTTATAAGCCGTATCAGTAGTGAAAAGTTC
Source organism: Adinopsis sp. GC000173 (assembly GCA_030264715.1). Lineage (NCBI taxonomy): Eukaryota > Metazoa > Arthropoda > Insecta > Coleoptera > Staphylinidae > Adinopsis > Adinopsis sp. GC000173. The sequence continues at coordinate 1,651 of JARJDW010009417.1, forward strand.
AGATAGAAATGTGGTTTGCGTCGGCGAGGTTGCTGTACTAGCAGTAGTTTCGGCGAGGGATGCAAGTTGCGTTATATTGTATTCAGCCATACGCGAAAAACCGGGCAATCCTGTGCTGTTGATTTGTGGTACGGGCGGCGTTTGTGCTAAAGACAATCCCTGTAAATTCGCTCCTAGATCACCTTCAAAGGACGATTGCATGGAAGTTGGTAGAGAGATGGGACTGCTATTGGATAATGAACCATTTGCCAATGCAGGCCCATTTATTGCTAATGGTGTTATATTAACAGAAACATTATTTTCGAGCTTCACCTCAGTACTTTCTGTGCGAATCGTTCCAAATACATTCTTAATAACATTCTCAAATTCGTACAAATCTGTGTTGAAAACGAGAGAATACTTGCAGTACGGTTTAATGATATTTGTATTCAAGTTCTGCAGTTGAGCGACGACAACATTGCGCAGGTGCATTATTTCAGCTCCTGTCCCAATTTCCAACAACCTTGACACATATTGCGTCGAATCCTCCAACATGCCAATACTTTTTCCAACCTTCTGATTCTTCTCCATCACCTTTAATTCGCGTTCACGATACATGGTATTCAATTCTTCAAGTGCATTGTCGCGGCATTTTTCTAACACAGCTTTGTAACTTTGATAGGATTCATTAATCAAATCACGCGCTGCACTTCGTTGATTTGCTAACTCCTCCAAACAGCAGTCTAATTCGCTTGATGCCTTTACCATTATATCAATTTTTGATTTCGTCTCTTCGAGCATCGTCTCAATTTCCTGGCGCACACGCAATTCCGCATCCAATATACCGTCGTATTGATGGCCGTTTGCTGTATTATGATCGGTTTTAACGCATTCGCTACAAATTGGTATTTTACAGGTACTGCAGTAATAAATAACGTGTTCACCGGGATGCTGTGAACACACCAAAGCTTTATGTGTTGTTATCTTTTTGCCATCCTTACGCATATCCTCCAAAGAGATGACGTCGTGTTTTTCGAATAGTCGCATAAAACGATGAGCAGTCACACAATTGCTGCATAATAGATTATGGCAAGTTGAACAACGAGACACAGCCATTTCTTTGGTCGTGCAGCTGGTACATTGTAGATTCATCGTATTCGTAACATCGGAGATGTTAGTTGTCATGACATCTAATGGTAATGAGGCCAATTTCTTTGTACCAACCTATATTATTGTTTTATTCTTTACTTTTATATTTCAATAGACTTTTTATATATCATACCTTGGTCTCCTGTTCGCAGATGGGACAAGAAATGGTTGATTTCGATGTTCCTGCATCGCCACTTTCATCTATAAGCTTTTTATCTAAGCAGCGTTCACAAAAAACATGTAAGCATGACAAAAGACGTGGAATTGTTAAAGGACCACTGAAACGTAAATAGAAATAAAAATTAGTATCATTAATATATGCATAAATATGTATTTTTATATACCCGCAAAGGCGACAACAATTCGGGTCGCCAGTAATCAGTGAATCCTCCAATGGACTAGAATTCCCGCTCTTCACCCCATCACCGAACATTGAATTTGTCATATCACCAAAGTCTTTGCGATCTAAGAAATCCTTCTCTTCGGAATAGTCTTGCGAAACTGTATTTTCCATTATTTAAATAAATAATTCGATATTTCTTGATTAATAAATAGGCCTATTTCTTGTAAATTTATTCCCAAGAAATGTAAATCTGCACAGAGAGAGAAACGGAACGTTAGAACAATATTAGTTTATATATTGCAGTAGAAAAAAAAACTTTAGTGTGGGATGACAGCAATGCTGATAATTGATCTGATGCAGCAAATAGGTATACACCATAACCCTCATTCGCAATTTCAACACACATTTTACCAATTACACACGTTTCGGATGCAAATACGTAGTTTAGCACGATTAACTATGCGATCGGACGGCATTTAAAATGTGATTTGCGAATAAAAAATGTGCAACACACATATATTTTAAATATGCAGTAAAGGTTATCGCATAGAAATATGCATCGAAATGGATTTGAACGCAAATTTTTATCGAAAAAAATCACAATGGAACACGAATTTGTGAAGGATATTCTCTGATAAACTAGCAAAAAACTTACCACTGCCATGACGAGAAATTGTATAGCAAATGGCGCTTCTCTGCGTCTGACTAGCAACACAAGGGCATTGGATAATGAAACACGGTGTGGTAAGCGCGCTGTAAGGGGAGGGAGAATATCCGCAAGACCCAGGGACTTTTATTCAGGCCAGAAAATGGAGGGAAACTAGTGCGCGTGTGTGGCGAAAACACGTTTATAGAACACACGACGACGCTTCGTGAAGTGTCACGAAAAAAAATTCAAACTTCAAAGCCAAAAAAATAATTTCTATCAGCTTCGCATCCAACACAACATTCGTACGATATTATAATTGCATTCATTCGTATATATAATCATTGATAGATAATTAATGAATAAAGTTAATTAATTACCTGTTTAAATTGTTCTCGAAACTTGCAAAAGCACGGAGTCTGTCTCGCACGTTGTACAAGGGAGGAAGTAAAACGAGTGTGACGAAACGTATTATGAACAACGGTTACCAATTAGATTAGCAATTGTTTCACCTACTTGATGATGATAATATAAAAACTATCGAAATCAACTTCCGGTTTTGCCTTGGCTGCCACTATCAAAAAATTAATTCCAGCGAAGTGATACCAATCAGAAAATTGCGCCACATTTGAACTACTTGGAAAATTTGCAAGTTTGCAAGGGTTGGCGTTGCATTTGAAACAAAATCAATCATTATTTCGAAAAATTTATTATTTTTATTTATCCCTATGAGATACAAAAAACAAACATTGCTAATAAACTTTGTTGTTTTCCCTAAAATAACACAGAGCAATTTGTTTTATTATCGCGAAGTGAAATATTCCAATGAAAAGTTGTAGTTGTGTTTTTTTAATGATCTACGTATAGTTTGATCGATTAGACAAGAAAATTTCACTTCACCAAGTTCCCATTTTTTTGTATGTATTGATTTTTCTTACATTGATGAATGAGGAACGTTTTTGTTTTTTAAATTATTACATTGTACTAGTAGATATAAATTAAAAAATAAAGAGACAAATTAAACTGTAAAATCAACTAACATTCGTGTAATGAATACACCTTTTGCGAAAACTGACTCAAATTCCTCACTTTGGTGGGATAACGACCACAGTATTGTCCTTATTATTTTTTCAATATACATAGGCAGCCCGAACTATTTATTTTAAAAGACTTAGTTTACAAAAAAATTGTTAACAATCTAAAAATTAATCATAATAAAAAATACTCTGCTCTGCTTATCCTATGGGGTTTGTCTGAATGAAATCATCTGAAAGTAAAATAAAAAACAAGACACATAGATAAGACCCGTTCGAATAATAATGAGAAAATAATACAATAAAAAAACTTATATACACGTGTGAACATTGAGAGAGATTGAGAGAGCGACAAAAAATTGATTTGCTGCAAAAATTATTCAATAATTCAATATTTTTTTTAAAATTAAACGCAAATTGTATTTCATTTATTGGTTTTAAAGAACAGGCTTTTATTTATGTGACTGATTTAAGTATGATAACACAAAATATTTTTTAGTTTTATTTTTTAATATAAAAACTTAGAACTTACAATTAGTAAATAAATACTCTAGGCAATTAAGATGGTTCATATTTATATTATTTATATTTACACCGAATTAACCGAATAAATACGTTTTATTATTTTTTGTTAAATAAAACTATTCTAGTTTAAATTCATATTTTAAAGAGATATAACTAACCATTTGTACTTATATCACTTCTCCTTATTTATTGCAAGCGTAATTCGGTATAAAATTATCCATTAAAATTAATTAATATTTCACATGTTTCTCATTTGTTATTATTTAAATATATAATATTACTGTCATAATTGCCATCGAGGAAAAAATATGTTTTATTTATTTAGTTTGTTTGAACCCGTCTAATTCTAGCCTGAGAACGGACTCTCTCAAATTAAACTTACTAAAAAAAGAAAAAATTGATTAAATAGTTAGAAAAAACGCTTTGTTTTTTGCTTTTAATACACACAATATACTTTTATCATTTTTTTGTTTGTTTTAATAATATATTTTTATATAAATGAAAAACAGCTGACTGAAAACATTCTGCATCGATGCTAAAACGTTCAATAACTGCAGAATAAGAATTTTCGACAAACTATACAAACAATGCAGTTATTGAGTTTTAGTTTAGTTAGAATAATTGTCGAACAGTCTTTATATTAATTATTTGAATTATTATGAGACAGTTCACAAATCTATTCGAGAGAATCATTCACACAGTCAGTTTATATTAATTGTTATTATTTTTGTTGTTGTTGTTGTTGTTTATATGTTTGTTTGTTTTGTATTGTAAGTACGCACAATCAAACAGACGCAGGTAAAAAATATGAGAACACAACACTGCTATATGTACATTTTTATCAGAGGAATGAATGAAAGGCGATACGAGGTGATTAGATTTAATCATCGTCATCACCATCATCACCATCTTCATCATCGTCCTCATCGTCGTTTTCTGGTTCAGGTACTGAAGCAGCCTGCATCGATGGATTGGTCTTCTTCTTGTAAGCAGTCATTTCCTGTGAACAAGCAAAACAAAACAAAATGGTTACTATTAGAGCCCGATTTTATGGTGAGGCGTAAAATCGTACTTTCTCATAACGTGCTTTATCCTTCTCGGCGATTGCTTCGTACTTGGACTTAACTTCGGTGTCAGCATCTGACCATCGTCTTCCCAACTCTTTGGCAATATCTCCAACGCCATACTCGGGATTAGCACCCTTTACCTTAGCGCGCTCATCATGACAGAACCAGAAAAATGCGGATCTATAATTAAAGTTGATTGAGTATACAAAGCGTTAAAAATATACTAAATTTTATGTTCGATTAATAATAAAATCGGGTGATTTATCACCATTCATAAATTTCGGAACTGGACTTTTGCGGTGTAATGGTCGCCAAACGCACGCTAATTTCGCATGTGTGTGTGCATATTGATCTTAACGGCGCACACATAAAAGCCGCATGATCGTATGATGAAATGTAAACATGTTTCTGATTGTAAACGCACAACTCATCATCATCATCATCGCCACCACCATCACGATGCATTATTTGCTCGTATCAGATTTGATCGACAAATGGATAGCCAGCCATGAAGTGTGACCTTGTCCGGCTATACAACATCGAAGAATGAAAGTCGGTATATGTATACATAGTATATACATAATAATAATCGATTTGCAATTTGGTTGTCGTTCGATTGATAAAGCGACGACACATTGAAATTCGATGATATAATGAAAATTGCAAAAACGCCGCGCGACGATGAAGCAAGCGAGCAGGCAGGCAGGCAGCAATCAATTTCTTGCGGCTTAATGCGCGCCTCCCCGGCATTTTGTTATGGGTAGCTACGTGCCGAAATCGCGTCGAGTTCACGATCGGGAAAAAGAAACAAGTATCGAGTTTCTATTTTGAAATTTCTCGTCGTTGTTGCTGGTTGTGATGGTGGTGTGGGGCGCGCGCATGCACATTTAATTAAACGCAATATGATAAATGAACGTATATATACGTATTCTCGAGGTGTGATAATGATTTCCATTCAGTATATATATATGTATGATATTAACGGTATTAATAATCGATTTATGCAATTACTAACTTATGAATATCGAGAGTTATTATTGCACAAGCTAATGAACAAAAAACCATAAATATTATAAGTTTAATAGCCATTATATTGTCCGTTTGTATGTATGTATTTCGGGGGTGGGTGGGAGGAAATAAATAAGATTTTAATTAGCGATGTATATGTGTGTGCATGTATAGGTATTTGGTGCAGATTGTGGAACTCTGCATAAACCATATATAAATAAGTCCTTTTAATTAAAATGCAAATTTAATTAATACATGTTTGTCCTAGGAATGCATTAAAGTCTAGAGGGTTTAATGCGCAGCAAATATTTTTTGCTTGTTAATTTAAAACTTTCTAGACATGATTCGATGATAAGAGATTTTAATACGAAAAAAAAATGAAATAAAATAACGCAATTGTATTAAAGGTAGAGAAAAAATCAAATTAAATAAAATAAACGGTAGGTAAATTAAATACCTACGTTACGTTGTGTTATCGCAAACTCCCCATTGGGTACAGTCACGTACACAACAAAATGTAGAAAAAAAAAGAAAAGAAATACTTTCACTTACAATGATCGTTTTGGCGCATTGGGATCTTTCATTTGCTTCCTCTTCTTACCGCGCTGCTTTTCACCTTTAGGAGGCACATAATTTTGCATTTCTGCATCGTAGCGCTTCTTATCATTCTCCGCCATTTCATGGAAACGCTTCTTCTCCTTGTCCAACATCGTCTATAAAACGTGGAAGAAGAGAAAAAAATGTTATAATAATTAAAAAGTTATTCGAGGATGGCGATCTGTAGTTGAGAGATGAAAACATACACAAAAAAAACACAGCCGACTATTAAATTAAAAGAGGAAAAACAAGTTCCAAATTATATTAAAAAAAACCGTCCGAGACCCGCATTAATTAATAAAAAATCAATAAAGTTGGGGTTGTTAAAATGAAAAATAAAAGGAGATATTTTAAAAGGTGACAGTGGTAATGCAGTACTGTGTTAGTTATAAAGCATATTTCATTCATTTTGAACTGGTAATTCGAGTAGTAATAAATTACTCGTGTAGCCCTGGGCGGATACACAGCCTGCGCTATAAAAAAAAGCGTGTAAAATTTTACGTCCCGCATATTTTCTAATTTTCGCGCGGAGGGGTTTTCAAATGAAAGGGTTTTCTTGCTCACGCTCTTTCGCGCGCGGCGGCGACGTGGCCCTCTCTCTCTCACACTTTTTCTCCCCTATTCCATGCATTGATTTTCATAAAACTAAAAAGGGGCGCGTGCGTACAAAATACCCGATGAAAGCAATTTCTTATCAAAGAAACCGATTTAGGGGGGACTTTGCATACTTAAATATCATTTTAGATTAAAAAATAAAAATATATTCAAATTGGTTTTTGTGTTCGGCAACGCTGCACCGGTTCAGTATACCTGTGCACCACAAAACCTGTTTACCTTCGCTGTCGAGAGGTAAAGTTGGAGCCTGCCATAGCAGGGTTAAATAAAATAAAATGCGAGCGTTTTTTTCAACTCGACTTGACCACAGCAAACGATAAAAAAATATACCTATGTAGATAGATATATAAGTGGTATATATATATATACATACAATACAATACAATCAAATCAAATCAATTAAAAATCGAAAATAAAATAAAATAATCATTTACCTTCCATCTCTCGGCGCATTTTTTGGAAAACTCAGCAAAGACGACATTTTCCTCCGGATGTTTCTTCTTATGCTCCTCGCGGCAAGTTTGGACGAAGAAAGCATAGGCGGTCATGCGGCCCCTTGGCCGAGCATCAGCTTTACCACGCGGCATTCTACCTTTATGCTGTATCGGTTGCTGAATGTGAATGGATGATAATGGATGATGGTTCTGTTGCAGTTGGTTTTGTTGATTGACTTGTTGTTGCCTATGAGCCTCAACTGCCTGTCTATGCAAGTCGTGAGCTGCTTCAACTTGAAGTCTATGATGCGCTTCAGCTGCTTGTTGATGCTGTCTTTGAGCTTCTTGCTGCTGTCTCTGAGCTTCTGCAAAATTCGCTTGTTGTTGTGCTTGTGACTGTAAAAGCAAAATGGAAAATCGTACATATTGCGCATACAAATTGATTATGTATGTGAAAGAAAATCGAACATAATCGATATTGTTCTATCATCGTCATCATCACTAGCATCATGATTATTTTATATAAATTTTTTTATTTTAACAATTATTTTATGGTAGTCTGTTGTAGATACGCCGCACCCAAGAGCAAGAACACGACCACCTGTCCTGACCTCCAGCGAGGCGAGCAGATAATGACCCTATAACCATACTGAGCAATTCGAACACCATCACGACTCGAAAAATATTTTAATTACACGAAAAATAATAAATCAAAGTTGTAATTAAAATTTTATACGGCGGATGGTGGTGGCGGAGGGGTGGCTCTCTTCGAACGAACGAACGAAAATGTTACAACGCTGAGAAAATTATGTACAAAGAGGAAAATCGATTGAATAAAAAAACAGAGATGCGAATGCGATTTTTGCGCGACGCATATATATATAGATATAGATGTGATGTATATATCTATATATACATAGGAACGAATTGCTAATGAATAAATGGAAGGGTGTGAGGAGCGCCGCGCAGAGTGTAGAGTCGAGTAGAAAAAAAGAGGCAATATTTTTTGGGAGCTTAAATTAAGATAATTTCACATTTATATGCACGTTGAGTTTAAATTATTATAAAAGGGGATACCTACCACTGGAGGGGGAGTATGTACAGGTTGCATATTTTGCATAGAATTATTCTGCATATTGTTTTGTCCATTTTGTTGCATATTATTACTTTGCATATTGTCCATTGCACTAGGATACCACCACTGTGTGGCAGGTTGCGGTTGTTGATTTAAATTATTACCACCGGCCATACCACCCCCAAGTCTATAATCATAACCCCTAATTCCCGCCGCTCCTACCGGAGAAGTGGAAGACACGTTTGAGATCGTCGTGGCTGGATTTTGAAAACTACTAGCCATTTTGTATGAAAAAATTTGCTCTTGCTGCGTAGGTGCCGCACTGCTACTGATTTGATGCTGCTGGGGCTGCCCTTGCTGTTGCTGCTGCTGTTGTGGCGGCGGCGGAGGTTGCTGCTGATTTGGTGGCATCTGTTGTTGATGCATCATATGCTGATGGTGTTGCAGCGATTGCTGATCGGTGACAACAGAACCCGGCCACCACATCCCATCTTCTCGTCCACCCCATGTACCTCTATGATGTTCCGACATGTCTACTACCTAAGGGTAGCACCCAAATGCTTTTTTTGCTAAACGAGATGCGCGCTCAACATACAAGCGATTTTATTTAGCAAGACGCAAAAACCCACACACACACACACACACGAAATTACTAATCAAATTCTCTCCTTCGTTCGTTAAATACGAATTAATATAGATATATATAAATTTAAAATTTATAATAAACGGAAGTAGCCGGCAGATGTGAATGTTTTTATGAAAGAATTTTTTGAATGTATCGACGCTCCGGTCCACATTATTCACGTTAATACAACTAGCCAAATAACAAGAGCACCTGCCTATTGCACCAATAACTTATTAAAAACCACAATTACTTCAACCACAATATTTAAAACGTTATATTTTTCGTGCACACACACGAGAAGGAAAATTCCTTTCAATACGGCGCGAGTGTTGCTGAAATCTGGCAACAACGGCAGCTAAGGGGACGCCAATACTCTACAGCGCCATCACACGCAGTGGCGAGATGTAAAATGTTTAAGACTCCCCTCTTCTCTCCGCCGCGCACGAACACACACATACACAGGCACACAGGCACTCACATATACATACACACACACAACCGAAGCCAGTCCGGTCAATAAGACATTCCCAGGGTTTAGGAATAGCCTGGGGCCCGAAACGAGCATAGCTCAGAGGGTGGAGAGGGGTTAAATTAACTCATAAAATAAAACCATATTTTGTGGAATTCGAAACAAAGCGCAACTTAATGAGAATATTAAATTTTCAATCCTTCCCCTACAACGGCGTGTATACACACATACACACATATACAACACAGAGAACGAACGCAACGACAACGGCAACGGCAAACGAAAACCAAACGCGCCATTTTTTTTTTCGCCGCCTTGCATTGATTAATTAACCCAAGCTTCGAATCTAATTAAAAATTGACTACAACATTCATATTATTATTTTTCGTGTAATAATCGCAACGACAATCTTTCAGCTCGAATCGCTCTCCTTATTTTTATTTTTTTGTTGATCGCACAACGGCTAGGCGAAACAAAAAAGGCGTCTTCCCGCCAATTTCTCAATGAACTTTACGGTTACCAATGTTACCGCTAGATTACACCACCAATCAATGCCAAATATTTAAGAAATATAGAAATCTTTAATATATGCAAACAAGATAAATAACAAACAAAAATAAATTGATTACGATCGATTAGTATTTTTTAAAAATAACAAGAAAAAAATTATATATTTAAAAATGCGAAAAAATTCTATATCCACGCCAATATTATTTATAAATAAACTATCGTTTATTCGTTAAATCATAAACAATTTTGTAATTGAAACGCTAATACGTAATTTAATCTAATAATAAAAAAATTAATAAAAAAATCAATTTAAAAAATCGATATACGCATTTTTTAAATAATTCAATTAATTACAGACGAGAAAATACACTTATTGGATTTTTTTTCGAAAATTCGAATTAATATAAATAATTATAGCGGAAGTAAAAAAATAAAAATAAAGTAATTTCGTTAATTGTAATGCAAATTACTATAAAAAAACGGTTATGGCCGTTAATATTGGCGGCAAAACGCAAAGACGCCTAACCCGAAACTTTTTCCCCCGGTGAAAATAAATAAAATTTTTTTTTTCGAAACAAAGGGTGTAAAATCAACAACGTCATCACTAAAACTGATAATGAATTTACATATGGGAAGATATTTAATAAAAAATTTGAGCGAGAATGGTGAAAATCGCAAAGAAATTGGTAAATTTCCATATACAATAATGTATAGGATATAATAAGCGCGTATACTTAACGCTGTGGCAATGTAGAAATACATTGGGCTAATGGAGTCCTATATGCAATACACTAGCTTGCCATATGAACAAAGCAACAAGGTTTAAAATTAAATTTATCTATGAACGGATGGAGCTAGCGCCTTGCAATTTCACCAAAAAATCTATGAAAAAATTAGCGAGCTACTAAAAAATTATAAACGTACTTACGCAGTTAGAAATCGGCGAAAAAAAATAATTTTCTACACAAATGGATCTCCCAATGCTTTGCTTATGGCAGCCATTTGCTGGCTTGTTATATACTATACTATACGTATCAATTTATACATTTAAAGTTTACATAAAACGAAAACATTGCACACGAAAACGGCGTATAAATTAAATTTATAATAATAAATACTATCCATAAAATAATTATGATCTAATGACAATTTCTACAAGTAAAAATATAAAAATTTCTTACCTGATCAAGCCTCACACAAACTGAAGATAGAGCTTTGTATTTCGTGACCCCACGCCACTTCGGTACGTACAAGAGTAACATAGGGTCCTTTCCACGCCGCCGATTGGCGCATTTTAAATTTGCCGCAAAAAAACCACCAATGCCTTCCCATTATTTCCATTTTAGATACAATTCTTTTGACAGCCAATAATATTTTCAGTTGCGCAATAAGAAGGAATCAGTTTTTTTGTATACGTAAACATAAACCGCGATTTTAAAAACTCGTACAATTTCACTATTTTATATAATTTTTATCATTTATACTATAATTTATATTATATTAATGCATAGATGCAATAAAATAATATTTTAAAATGTACAAAAAACGATATAATTTAATTTTCGTTTAAAATTAATTATTAACAATATTATTAGAGTTTTATTATTAATATATTTAATATAAAACTCATTTTATTTCTAATAAAATGGATACAATTTAAATGAACCAATCAGCGCGCTTCAGCTGATCACAAACACACATAGATTTCATTGGCGTCGTAATCAATTTCCACATAACTAATTCACTAAACATTAGTAATATTACTAAGATTAACACTTAAATAATCATTAATAGAAAATTTAATTAAATTAAATTATTAATTGTAATGTATTGTGAATTATTTGAAAGAATTGAAATGTAAAATTGTGTGCCGGTGGCACTGATTTGGGCTTGTTGTTGTCATTACGCCATACTGTCAAAGATAGCGTTTCGTTTCGTTTATACTTCAACTAAAAACATGTGTTGATCGTACCTGTAAGTAAATTAAACATGAACGGCTTTAGTGCAGGCGAAGAGGATTCATTAGGACCGACCGAAACAACGTGTTGTTTAATCGAATCGGGTATACGATGCCAAAGAACTGCTGGAAACGCTTCCTACAGTAATAAAATCGAGAAAATCGTGACGCAAAGACGATTGCCGTTGAAGATCGACAATTTGGTGAGTGGTCACCTATCCACCGACGTATGGTGTGCTAATTAATCGATGTTTCATTTAAGGCGAGGCACACGTACATCTGTGAGGATCACAAACGCAGCATACAGCAGGCGAGAACAAAGCGGCGACGAAAAGATTCGGAGGATGATAGCAATGAAACCGATACAGATGTGCCGGAGGTGGATCTGTATCAACTGCAAGTGAATACGCTGCGAAGGTACAAAAAGCATTTCAAAGTTGCTACTCGACCTGGAATGAACAAAGCACAAATGGCTGATGTAAGTTACATAATTTTTTTAACGCAAATATCACGTAGGCTTCGATAGTTAATCGAAAATTATTAAGCGAATTGTATTGCTCATTGTGAAAGCAA
>JARJDW010009418.1:0-25437 GCA_030264715.1 Adinopsis sp. GC000173
AACGAATGTTATCAGGCAAACTTCTGAGCGTAGAATGTAAGCACAAATTGGCATTTGATTGGTATCACAACCAATCCCATTAATAGCAAATCCCCAGATAACGCTTACAGAAATACATAATCAACAATCTGCTGAATGCATGTGCATGTCAAATCCATTTGTTTAACCTTGTTATTATGATTGTATTCACCTGCTTAAATGTACTTTGATCCCCGTATTTCTCCAGCGAGTGCAGCGAAATCTGTATGTTGTACATGCCCTCAAAACGCTATGGTGAATGCGATGAATCCACATTTTTGATATGTGACTGACGAGCATTAATCAGCTCAAGACGATGCAATCCTTTCAGCCTTTTCAATTCCCTCGACATCAACAGTGCGAGTATCCCTTCAGAGGTCGGTTGTTACATCCTCATGCGCCCTTAACTAACAAACACACATGTTTGTCGGATTCGGCTCTTGATGGCGATTGCACACACATTGGCAACACAATCTATTATGAAATGATTTCCATTTATTAACGCATAGTTGATTCAATACACTTAGATTCTGTTTGTTAAAACGGTGTCGTCTCGTTCCATTCCCATGACTAGGCTTAATTAATTAACAATTGAGTACAAAATTGATGAATCTTCTTGATTGCTCTTGCTTCATTTTTATTTTGACAACAAGTTATAAATAAATGACCGTCCAGATTCTATTCGCATTGCGCATTAGCGCCACCTTTGTGCTAATAGTCAAATTAAAGTCTAGCATGGACATTAACTAATTTAGTTGTGCAATTAAATTTGTACATTAAGTTGCCTATACCAACTAATTTAAATTTTATGAACAATTTATAGTTATTTTATTAACTATAATGTATATAACATTAAGAAAACGGTGAAATTATATAGAAAAATACGATAAAGTTAAATTCAATCACACGACAGCACTCCCGCTAGCGTATCTTTACTAATAAATAGATTAAAGACCTTAAGATTTAAAAATTTTGGTGAAGGAGCCGGTTTTAAGCCTGCGATTTCAGCTAGAATAGAGTAATTGCACTTAAACTCGTAGCGGTGATATAGTTTCGTATCCCCTGCGAGATGCTATGCTTAAACTTGCAAAAAAAGAAAGTTGATTTTCTTCGAAAAATAACGGTCATTTGTGGGTATTTAAGTGAGCCGTATGCCCACTTAGAATTAGAATAGAGGGCTCAAAATTGGCTCAGTAATTTCTATTAGGGTCCCCTACGAGGTAATATGATAAAAAGTGAAAGAATCGAAAAAAAATTTTTTTGGCCAAAAAAACGATTTTTGCGATTTTCGATGGAACAGCGATTTCGTTAAAACTTTGTATGAAAGAGTATTTCGTCATTCTAAAACGATTGGCGTTGTCCGTTGCTCGAAATTTCCAATAGGAAAAAAGTTATGGGGCATTTTATGGTAAAAATTCAAGTTTTTCACGATTATCTCCCACTCCTTTTTATTTTTTGCATTTTTTACCTCGTCATTCAACGGAAAATTTAATTTTACATAAAAAACAACTCTTGAATCAATCATTTTCATTTATTTTCAATGATAAAAATAATAAAAACATTCAAAAAACGAGAATTACAGGTTGCAATACGTTGCATATTAGCGCCACCTGTGAAGTGATAGCCAAGTGTCTAGCTAACACACAAACTAAATTAATTATCTCGACAATTCACAATAATTTAAAAAATAATTGTCAAACTTTAAAAGACTGTAACTTTTTTATTATTCGATATAGACGTGTAGGAGTGGTTGGAATGGCTTTAAAACGTCAAAAAGCATCTAGGTACCGAATTTGAGCAAAATCTTTTTTTCGTCAAAAATCGCAAAAATCGTAAGAGTAACGATTTTTTTTGCTGTTTTTTTTCGCTCAAAAAACATTGACAAAAATTATTATTTTATCGTTGCACTTGCAGACTGCACATTAGAACAAATCAGGGTTTCTCAATAACATACTCAGGTCGCTATAAACTCTTTTTTGAAAATACGTTTATTTGAGATGTAAAAAATGTCAAAACTGTTTGGCATTATTTACGTCTTTATTATGGCATTAAAAGAGACTTTTTCCGAAAAATGGCTTTATAGCGAGCTGAACGTGTTATTTCATTATAATTTGCATTTCAAATCAAGTTAATATTTTAAATAACTTTAAAAATAAGCAACTATTCAGAAGAAGAAATCAAATCCGTATTTGGAAAGTTCATACGAACAGTTTGGATGTAAACTCACAGATGGTGCTTTACGCTTCCGTATGCTTCCGTTAGCAAAATTGTGTCGATTAAATGTAAGAAATGCATTATTATCGTAGACGTATTAATAAATTTTAAGAAAACCTATAAACAATTAATTTAATTATCGGTTCTATGAAACGAATGTTAAACCGATTAGGCCCGATGACACTGATCCAGCATGTTTAAAATAATATAACCTCAATATACTTTATAGGGGCGAAAATTTAAAATTATTTAGAAAATGAGTGAGGAACAGGACGTGTTAGTTTGCATACCGGGACAAAGATTATGTCTGAGTGATAAAACGCACATATCTGGCCAAGGAACATACGAACGACAAGGATACATTTACTCCCAACTAGCAGGACTCGTTAAAATAAATAGAAAAGAGGATGGTACAGAGATAATTGAAGTACATTGTGCCAATGAACAAAGTTTGGTGCCTCAACAAGATGATATCGTAACTGCACAAGTGACCATAATTACTCAGCAATTCGCAAAATGTTTAATTAAGTGCATTGGCGATACAGTTCTTACTCGTCCATACAGGGCGATTCTAAGAAAGGAGGATATTCGAGCCACAGAAAAGGATCGTGTCGAAATTTATAAGTCAGTACGCCCTGGAGATGTAATATTAGCTCGTGTTGTAAGTCAATGTATGTTAGAATTGAAACAATTACTTATAACGTTATGATTTTAGTTGCCTATAACAGAAGCACATACCTATCAGTTATCAACAGCCGAAAATGAATTAGGTGTAGTTATTGCGCATAGTGAAGCTGGACATCCAATGGTTCCAATCAGCTGGACGGAGATGCAATGTACGAGGACTTTAATTAAACAGCCACGCAAAGTAGCTAAAGTGGTTCCTGAAAATTTCACACAACAGCCGAAAAGTGCATAGTTTTATTTCATAATAATAAAATACATCTAATGTTGTAAATGAAAGTTAAGCACGCTGACTTTTCAACGACTCTTCGCTTTTTCTCATTTGTTCCAATACGTATTTTGTGTCAGCTTCCTCAGCTGAATCATCTGCGTACAGGGGTGCCTTTTTATTATTGCAACTACAATTAGCAACCATTACATTTGTTTTTTTATTTAACATTACCGACGGACAATCTGTTAACATAATTGTACGCGTGTCTTGAAATTCTCTTCCTGTATCATCAGTATCATAAATATGTGAATAACAGCAAAGAGACAGAAGCGTTATTAGCATGATTAACGGATACGTAAGGAAAAATATGACATTCAAACAAAACTCTGTACGCCTGGAAAATAATACATACCTTTAATAATAATAAATAATTGACAAAAGTAATAATTGTTTTACGTCATAGCAATTACTAATCAAATAAGACGGAATACCAGCGGTAATTATTAATTAACATTAATATTAACAAACAGAATGGAATAGAATAGTTTAATTCTTATTTGATTATAATTCTGTATTTAAGGTGATATAACTTGTTTACAATTGAAGACTTACAAAGAAATTGCTCTAACAGTTCGTTTACCAGTTTGCGGATGTACTGGCCATCCAATAATATCATATTTTACTGGAAAATGACTAAATTCTCGCTCTTGATATGTTTCAAGTGGTCTTGGTAAATCAATTAAGGCTCCTAGTCCGCACATTCCAACGGGCGGACAACAATATAAACCTAGTATCCCCTTTATTATACCCAATAAAAGTAAAAATAGAATAAGGCATATTAAAATAAACAAAATAGAAAGACCGGTATTATTAAAAAGTGTAATAACACCAGCGTCATCACAAGTTGTACTTCTTATAAATCGTACATCTTGCGAACGTATTAATTGTTTTACTTTTTGATCGAAGGAAGAGTTTATAACTTCATTTTGACTGATGGGACTAATAAGATGCATAAAACTGCAAACTGACAGTTAAACATTTCAATTATTTTTTTTGCCAAATTAATTATTATTAATTGCCACTAGATACTTGAATACACATCACATATTTCCTGTTTTTGCTCAACTTTTTAAATCTCCCGCCAACGTTCAACGTCGTTCGGCTCGGATGATTCGATCGAAACCTCACATTTGCATGGCGTGGTGATTCCCATTTTGAAGGGGGGATTGGCAGAGGGCTCGACATAATAAATATGAATTACAAATTATGAAATAAATTCGTGGTGTTTAGTCGTTTACAATCAACTGATAACATTTGTGCAAAATGACTGCCCAAAGTTTGTTCAGCTATGAAACTTTTGTTCGTGCTGTCGCCGGAGCATCGGTAAGTTAAACAATAATATAATTACGCTGAAAATAATAATTTTTGCATTGCAATTTTAGGGCAGCATATTTGCAATGACAATATTTTATCCATTGGACACAGTACGATTTCGATTACAATGTATGTAATTAATTATTTGATTCTGTCAAATTTCCAATACAATTTTTTTTTTGTTTTAGTGGAGGATAGTAACTCGAATCATTTGAAGGACTTAAATACATGGCAGGCGATATGGCATATATTAAAAACGGAAGGATTGTAAGGATTTTTAATACGGTAATATTTAGCCAATCTTCTAATGTTGTAATATTATAGAGAATCGCTGTACCGAGGTGTGAAGCCGGTGTTGCAAAGTCTCGGCGCTTCAAATTTTGTATATTTTTATACATTCCATGGTCTCAAACGAATGAACAAAAGCTCAGGATATAGTGACTTACTTCTAGGAATGATTGCTGGTGCGGCTAATGTTCTCACAACATTGCCATTGTGGGTTGTTAATAGCAGGCTGAAGGTAATTAGACCGAATGACTGTGCAAAATTTCATAATTTTATGATAACCTCTCATAATATTTCTAATTGTGTTTATGGATATTTTTTTCTAATTTATTTGAATACATATATGAATATTCATATGTACGTTGCATATTTACCAAAACATTGATTGTTTATAGATAGATAATATTAATATTAAATTATTTTGTTTCTAGATTGAAAAACCAGTTGTTTATACTGGGTTGACTGACGGCCTCGTTCACATCGCAAATACGGAAGGATTTCGGGCATTATGGAATGGTTTAGGTCCATCGTTAGTTCTTGTACTAAATCCAGCAATACAATTTACGATATATGAAGCATTAAAACGTCGAATACCAGCCAAATCAGCTACTGCATTCTTTGCATTGGGTGCAATCGCCAAAGCCATCGCCACAATCACCACTTACCCAATTCAATTAGCACAGACCCGACAACGTCATGGTATTAATAGCGATATGAATTCGGCTGCTCTCTTACTGTCGATATTAAAACGAAACGGGCCGGTTGCCTTATTCAAAGGATTGGAAGCGAAATTATTGCAAACAGTGCTTACTGCCGCGCTGATGTTTGTGATGTACGAGAAAATTACGCGATTTGTTTTTATGATATTGACATCGAAGTCCAATTTTAAGTTACAAAAACATTAAGTGATGGTTACTATACGTTGAGCTTACGATGTAAAATGAAAATTTTAGTTAATTTTAAGGGTCATCATACATGGGCGGGCCGTTTAAACCAGTAATTTTTTAGTGATATTAAGTTTAGTGAGTTAGCTGTGATGAAGGTGATGCATATACCCACTATGCCGTTTTCAATTTGTGCTAACTACATTAAAAACTTTAAAATTTTTGTTGGGAACTTAATATTAACTTTATGCACTACTTAGCATAAACTTCTAAAAATAATTTTTGATTGCTCTGAACAATCTTGAAGTTTGTTAAATTTTATAAGCTGCGAACTTAATATTAATTGCTTAAGTAAAACATATGTAGACAGTTTCAATTAGTGCAAACTGTCTTGAAATAGTTAAATTTTTCGTGCATAATTAAGTATTTAATAAGATATCTAAAAACCATTTGTGAGAATTGCCTTTAAGTTTCCTCGGTTTTTGATGGAAACTTAGATATATTAACTATAGTCCGTGCGTTTAGCTTTGACAGGTTGCCCAGTTGTGCGACTATAAAAGAGGGGTGCAACCGGTATAATACATCTTATCTTTTTCTCTCTTTAACACCAAATGTTGAAAATGAGGCAAGATTTAGAATTTTCGCAGAATTGCCCGTTGCCTGTAATTCTTTTTGTAATCGTAGAACCGGACAACCCATCAAAGTTAAACGCACGGGTTATAGTTGAGCATCAAAAAGTACATTTGGAAATTTTTTGTGATTAGGTAGGGTGGCTTGAAATTTGATATTAAGTTACTTAAGTCAGTGGTTTTCAATCTATCTGGTATGTCCTTCTTGGAAGGCGATTAACTACCAGGAAAATACCATATAGTACGTGTTTTTTAGAAATGTCAAAGAGATTAGCGAAAATCGAAGCAAAATACAAAATGTTTGTTAAATCACGTTCAACAAACTTTTTTTGAATTTTTGAATTTTGCTTCGATTTTCGCTGATTTGTGGCATTTCTAAGAAATGCGTACTTTATGAGACACCCTATATTTATTAAATTAGCTTTTCACAAAGATTGAGTGTTGTGCTGTGATTATTTTATAAAAATGGGGACGGAAATAGAAAAAAATAAACATTTTGGATCTAGATTTTTGCTGGAAACTTAATATCCAAAGAAAATTACTGATTCGAACGACAAACATGTACATGATGGCCCTAACAAACACGTTTATCATAATTTTCGCGTGCCAAAACAATGATTTATTATTATAGGAGTATTAAGAAAAATATTGCTTGAAATTCATGACGAGCGACTGCCTAATGATTTAACAGTAAACTACATTCTCAATTAAAGAAACATTTGTAGGAACGTGTTAGCTGACTGTAATTTACATAACTGTAGTGAGAGGAGCTGTTAAATCATCAAGTCGTAGTAAAAAATTGAATGAAATGTAAGCTCAAAAAAGCATTTTATGGCTAGTAAATTGTGGGTGAAAGTATTTGTTATAATATTGTATTTAATTTATTGGGCTTGTCTTTGGTTTGTGTAAGTGTGTGGATATGTATTTATTAGATCTTTTTTCTAGTTTTTGTAGATCTAGTCCTAAAACTAAGTACAATCTTTTTTATTTGTGATAAAATTGTGAATAAATTATTTGAAAAGTTCGCCTTTCAATTGCCAACTGTTTATGCCAAACAACCCTAGATAGAAAATAACAACCCCTAAGTTTTCCACCATCGCGAAAATTTAGTTAGAGGTTAGATGTTAAAGGTCATTCATTATGAATATTAAGAAATAATATTTGATATGCGTATGAAACTAAAAAAATGTTGTGCGTTTTTATTTGTGTTTTGCAATATAGTGCTCAGCTATTTCGCATGGAGGATATTCCAAGTTAAAAAGCCTCTAAATTATCTCGATGATATTAAAGTTATAACCAAAGCTCCTATTAAACATATAAGTAAACAAACAACGGTGGTGATAAGAGATTTTGATTTGTATGAGAATGATGTTACCGCAACTGTGCAATCGTTCCTAAAAGTATTTCCTAATATACAAGTTCTAGTATTAACAAATGGACATCCGTATCCACCATTTCAATTAAATTTTTTAAACGAGACACTTAAAAATGTGCGAATCATAAATCTAGCGCCCTCGTTAAATGTTCCTTATCAATTTAATCCGCTAAACTATATTAAAACTAATTATGTTCTGTTTGTACCAGATTCTAGCAGAATACTTCATAGACAGTCTGTGCAACAGATGATAAATTATTTAAATAAACATCCTGGAACATTGGTTGCCGTACCATATACATTAACAAGAAATTTAACATGTTTAGATATTAATGTAGAGTTGAAAAGTTGGACTCTAAAATTTACGACATCTAAAGATTTATGTGATTTAGTTCGTGGAAAACACGCTCTGCTTATCGAACTAAATACTTTGTATAAACTTAATAATGCTTTTTTGTTACCTCATCCACATAGCTTGTATCTGCAAACATCACATTTCAAATACAAGGTACGATATATAATAAATAATAATGGTAATTCGATGAAAAGGAAACGAAAGATTAATTTTATGTTATTATATATTATGTATGTATGTATGTAATGTAACGTAGAGACTAGAGAAAATTATTATTTATAATCCATAATGTAATTTTGATTGAATATTGTACATAATAATATCTATTTATTTTTATAGTTTCAGATCTGAATCACTGATTATTATGCTAATTTGAATCATCTCGATTTAATTGTAATTTAAATTGAGATGATTACAATTTCCCTTTATAATTCGGTTATTGTTGGTTGGAGAAATTCAACCTTGTGTATGTAATATCACGGAAATTATTTAAAATTAAAATGGAATAAGAAGTCGGCTCGATAATATAACTAGCTAACAGCAATTGCTAAATTTAAATATGGTCGATAGAAAATGTAATATAATATTATGAACGCATATCCATTTGGACCTGTTCATTTCCGCAAAAATATTGAGTGGTTTTGTTTGATTGATGATGTAGCTGCTGGTTTTTTTCACCGAGCCTCCCGAATGAATGAAATTGCAATTGAACAATCCAACAGTTACAAACTGCTTTTTGCTAATAAACTTTTCTAATATCGCTTGCAAACAAACTTTCTTCGAAACAAAATCCTGCAATCTAAAAAATGCATATTTTTAATCATTTATAAACCCCTGAGATGAGTTTCACATCACATCACAATCACGTCAAGTTGGTTTTTTAAATAAAAATGTTTTTACGAGTTGTTTAGATTATTAAAGATATGAATTAATTTATTAATGGATTTGATGTAATACTGCCTTTTGGTTGCGTTTTTTGAAAGCGCGATTGTGATTTAAAGCACTTTTCTCTAAAAAGCTCTTAGGAGATTCTGTTATTATTAAATTTGCAGCACAATGCGCTTGAAATGCTAAATAAACTTTATCAGAACAGCAGTAGATAAATAAAATATACGAAATCGAAATAACGTAATGTAATACTTTGATGTGCAAATTATTTTATTATGGCTCTGAATAACACAATCACTAAAAACATAAAAGTATCGCTTGAATTAGAATCGATGTCTTGGATATAAGATGTTAGCTGTAGTTACCAACTAAATTGCCATCTAACTACTTTATTACATCATAAAAATTTACTGTCCCAAGAAAGTAGTATTTCGTCTAACAGCTTAGTTTTACTTTATTCTTTCATTAAAAATAGAAATTGATGTATGCTTAGAGCAAAAAATACTTATAACAACATCGTAACTTTTTCTGAATGCTTGCTTTTGTTATATGCTATTATTAAGACGTTATTCTTGTCAGAAAAGTGGAAGTAGCGAATTTACTATATTATATTATATATATTTTTTTCAACTTTATGTGTAATAAATAAAACGATCTATAACAAGTAGGCATTACGGCGGTGTCTTTGATAGTTTTATTTAAACGTTTGCATTCAAATTATGTCCCATTGAATAGGTTTTTGTTAAAAGACAATATGTCATATGCTACAACTACATTGTTTGGCTTTTTATTACCCGAAGCAAGGATCTTGATTCGAGTACGTTATCATTGAATTCGGTAAACAAATCTATTTCATTTGAGTTTGCAAGCTCTTGAACGTTCCATTATTACAAAATTGCTTTCAGAGTAAATATGATTTTGATCTAGGTAAAGAATTCCTTGTTGTAAACTGTTAACGCAGCGCAATTTTTAACAATGGAACATTTGATAGATGATATGATATATTATTACACTAATCCATAATTATCCACGATTGATTTACGCACGCATAAAATACGTATAAAAAATTACATTTATCTTTGCTGTATCATCTCAAAAATGATTGAGTAAAAGCACACACATATTTTTTTGGATAAAATTAGCAAAATACAGTGCAAAGAAAGATTTTCCGGTTTTAAGTCAGAATAATAAAATAGGTATAACTCGGTGGTTACAAAAATATTTTAAACAGCAACATGAAACCTTCCACAAACATAATAGATGATATAAAAAAGTAAATTAAACATTAAATTTTGATGTAAGAATGCTTAAAATATAATTTTCAATAAGATGGCGGTTACGCTTCGAATATAGGCATAGGATAGTAAAAATCCATAACGGAAGTGATATAAAATTGAAGTTGTTTTACAGTTCTATGCTTATATTCGAAGTGGAAGCGTAATCGTCATATTGACTTTGTAAATTAAATCTATTGATGTAACTACAAATTGAACAATTCGCCCGCAAATCGAACATTTTACTTTGATTTTTTTAATGTCTAATTTGCATTCTTATGTTAATCTATTGCGTTTGGTTTTATGGTCATGAATGCCGCATATGCTCAAAATGACTATACGCAATAAAAATAATTATATCAGAAAGATAAGTAACCAAGAGACTAATTTTGTGCTGTAAAAAAGTTTGGATAATTATGCATCAGCTTAATGCGAATAACAAATCTCATGTTTACTGCAGAAGTAACAAGGGGTCCATCAGCTCACGTACTTTTTTAAAAGTAAATTTCAATTTCTGTTTATTTGTCGTTTCTTTATTGTTTCTGATATTAAAAATTAATAAAATTCAGCACTAAACCTTTACATTGAAGCTGGGTATATGCTAATATTCTGTGAAGTAAGTAGCTGGCCGTGGAATTTATCATGAAATTTTCTAATGAGTCACAGATGCTGTGAAGCCATTTTTGTGAAGCACATATTCTATGTTACATGGCGGCCAACGTATTAAAGAATAATGATCAAGCTAAATCAGTTGATTTAGACGAATGGTTTTATATTTTTTATCACTTATTAATTTTCCTTTTGCAATAAGATGTTTTAAGTTATTCTGTGCCATTTTACACGTTGGCAGTTACATAAAGTAAAGTAGAAAATCAAAAGTTAAAATCTAACGTTTTTATAGACGATATACAATTCCATCCTGGATTTTGTAAGCTATCAAACCAAAAAATGCAAAATGCTGAATTGCGTCACTTCTACTGTAAACGGGCGAAATATCTAACCCTACAATTTGTTAATAAAAATGATATAATGCTTCTATTTATGATAAAAATATGTTTGTCAAATTATCCGTTTAGCTAGTAGTTGGAAAAGAAAGTTTTATTAATGACAGTTTTTTGTTTGTCGCGTTGAGTATCGCCGTTTTTATTTAACCGCAAAAAGGCGATTCAATGTTTGGTGTTGTGCAAAAACAACAATTTTATAAAAATCTAAAACAAGCAAGAAACTTTTAAGTGTGCATCATTTATTACTCTATCTCAAATAGAAATATTATGAGTTATAAATTGTAAATTTAAAACTCGCTTCACATAAATTAGTCAATAAGATTATATTATGTCTAGACGTATCTTTCAACATTTTTTACACCAATATCTTAATAAGAGGATCTTGTCATAAAAAACGATTTGGGTTGTATTTCGTTTACTTTTCATCAAATCACTTTATATGTTAATAAAATTAAAGCTACATATATCTTCTTGGAAACGTGTCTCAGAGCTATTGCTATATATTTTTTCCATAAAAGATGCATGTAGTTGGATTGCGGCCAAAATGTAGTGCGAAATAATTAATAAAAACATTTTTTTTTCTAGATAAAGATTTTACAAGGTGTCCAATTTCAAGATGGGAAGCCGCTGTTTCATTCGCATCATGCACAACGGCAAAAAATGAAGTCGGACCATCAAAAGTACAAACGGCTTTACGAAACCTACAGTATTAAGCAAGTGATAAAAGAAAATGGTGCAATTGATAATTTCGGTTGCGCAAGAGATTCTCCTCGATGTTTCGGTTCAATAATTAATTATACACCTTCCTACATTTACCAGAATAAAACAACGCCGCCGTGCTGCTTGGAGAATCTACGGAAAACGGCTCGGCATGTCTTCAATATACTACAAGAGGCTGGAATTCGATATTGGCTGGAGGGCGGCAGTTTATTGGGTGCTATGCGAATCGGCGATATTATACCATGGGATTACGATGTTGATATAGGTTTTAATCGTGATGACTTTCAACGATGTATTTGGCTGCGCAAGGCGAAGACCAAATCGGTGATGGATACGAAGGGATTTCTGTGGGAGAAGGCGACCGAGGGCCATTTTTATAGAGTGTACTATAGCAAGGTAAATAAGATTTACGTGAATTTGTTGCCGTTTTATCAAAAGAATGGAACGATGGTTAAAGATTCGTGGTATTCGAGCCACAAGAATTATGATTTTCCAGAGCAGTTTCTACATCCAATGTCTAGCATTGAATTTATAGAACGACATGTACCCAGTCCTAACAATATTCGTGATTTTTTAGAGCATAAATTTGGTAAAGGTATTATAGAAAACAATCTATATCCAGATTTTAAATCTAAATTTACTTAATCCAATGTGTAGATTCTGTTATATAACTACAATAAATTGCGAGTAATTGATTCAAATATTGTTACGTTAATCGTTGACTTTTTGCCATAACAATTCATGTGTAAAAGGACTTCCATTGTAATCAGAAAGATTTTCTGAGATTTCAGCCGGATTGTATTTTCAATCTCGTAGGCTTATTCATCCATAATTTACTTTGAGCAATCAATAATTTATTAACTTATAATTTTAATGCCATATATTACTGTGATTTTTACATCTATTTTTAGAATCAATTACTTGTGGCTTAAAGACATATTTTAGCTACTTTAGATTAACATACAATACAATTTATTGATAATGAAATAATGTTATATATTTTAGATGTGACTATTGTTAATTGAATTGAATTGAATTATTTATCGAAGATATAGGTAAACATTACCTAGCATTTTTCTGATTAAATTATTGGGTTATTTAAATGTAAATTGTTATTTAAAAAAAGTGTAATTGTGAATGTTTGTTAATCTGGCTCTAGTCATAATTTATTATTCGGTAATTTTCATGCCTCGTAATGTGACATTATTATGTACCTTACATTATTACTTCTTAAACGACAACGTGAATTTTAGAATTAGAATTATAATCAACAAATCACATGGGCTCTTATACCATATGAACCTTATATAAAACTTCAGCAATAATGCAAATATTATTAAATCAAAGATACTATAAATAAATCTAACGAAAAAGAAGTGGTTTCTTAATGCAAAATGGAATTAACAAATGTGCCTAATTACAAAGCTAACAGATGTTGTTCTACGCACAAATATTACTGCTATACTGAATATAGTTATAGATGTCCTTTTTGATCACGTTTTGTGGAACAAACTATGTACATATCTCTAGGAAAACATGTTAATAAAGGCCTTAGAGATATTAACATGTATTTTCCTTTACCGAAAATTTCGAGTATAGAGGCTTTTAATAACTGGCAACATTTTAATTTATAGATATAATTTTCTACCTTGAAGTAACCATTGAAGATACAAGATAGTCTCGGAAGGTAAGGGAAGGTACAGTACAGTATGTTGTTCCACTTCGTGAAACACTAAGTGAATTTATATATCGTGGGGTCTTATAGAACTGAATGTTGTCGTTTAAGATTTAATAAATTAAGGTGTAAGCATACAAATTTCTATTAATAATTGTTTAAATGTTGATTAAACGCTAAAGAATTTATTGATACATTGAGAGTGTAAACACCAATTTTAAAGGAAATTGTACTATTTTTGAATGTTAAATGATTAAAATTAGAAATATTTTTGTATTTATTACAAATTGCTCAACTCGAACGATTTCATCACATATTTAAACAATTCGTTTTATGGAATTTTGTTTGCTAGGAATGTACGTTGCTGTAATGTAATTTCCGACCACATAATAAAATCGCCGCCGAATCGTTATAACTTATAACATAATATAAATAAGTGACATTGAATCACATTATGCTGATACCGAATATAGATATGATAAGTTTAACCGTACAAAAAAAATGTATATTTTATTGATTCATGTTCATTTCGATTTGTTACGTAAAATAAGTATTGTAGTAATGCATTTTAATAATACAGCTGACAATATAAAAACTGTAAAGAAAATAAATAATTTAAACAATACGTAATTAATTACTAAATATATTGTAATATTAGTTACACCAACAAGCAAATACTTCCGTTAATCTTAGATGAGAAAAAAAAAATCAACTATAAAGTGGCAGGACTTAATCTTTGTTTATTGACTCGTAGGAAAAAATTAGGTCGTCTTTAGAAAACTCACACACATACCCACTATAAGTGCAACATTGAATAGCACTAATCTATCAAATTAACCTACATTACACAGAATGGCCAATTACAAATTATCTGTTTTGGAATTTACGAAATCAATATTGTAATTGTAAGATAGACAGCAGCCAAACAGAATTGAAGGATATACTTAAATACATGTCTTAATAATAATACTCATTTAGACAAAAATTTCGAGAGTTTAATTATTGTAATTGTGGCTGGAAAGAAAATCGATTAATGGATTTGCTTGCATTTTATATCCTCTTGATGTTTCTGTTGAATACTTTTGAGCAATAATATCAACACTCTATTGTTTTACAAACCAAAATTACATCATCTTATAATTTCATTGCAACTTTAAATCATCGTGATTCCATTCGATAGTAATATTTGAAAATGATATAGAGAGAAGTGTTATATGGATGTCTAAATTGCCAAAATGGTTAACTCCACTTTTTTAAAATTTTATCTACTAATATCTACAATAAGTTACTCTTCTTTAAATTAGCTATCGAATAAAATTACACTTCTGCAGATTTTTATTTTTCCTTATATAAAAGCTTCCTTTCCCTTTATTTAAAGCTTTAATTTAAAATTCCTTAAGAAATGTGTGAACTATTTTCTCGATTTTCTCGAATTTTTGTCTTACGGAGTTAATCGTTTTGGCAAACCATATAGCGGTATGAAATATCATAATTTTATGCTTTAATAAAAAAATCAAATAACTGCGTAAAGAAGAATCATATAATTTTATATGTGGCAGTTGTGTGTCGTATATTAGAAAGATATTAGCAATAGCTGCGATGTCCGAGTGGTTAAGGAGTTTGACTCGAAATCAAATGGGCTTTGCCCGCACAGGTTCGAATCCTGTTCGCAGCGTAGTTTTTTATTTACCTCATGATTCATTTTCAATCATTTTAATAACCAAAGTAATTAAATTTCAACCATTTCATTTGTTCGTAAATTACGTTTATGATTGAAAATTGGCACGAACAATTTGGAATATTGTATATGGTTTGAGGTTAATATTTATAATTATGTAAAAGTAGTGTTACTGTATTGCCTTCAAATGAATTCATTGATTATTTCATAATGACAAATTAAAACACTGCGTATAATACAAAACAAGTGCGTACATACATACAAAGTAATAACATTTATAAAATAGATATTGTGCCAATTTGTTAAAAAAAAGTAAATCTCTATATGATTGTTGTAGAATTGTATTTATTAAATGTTAATAAATAACCTGATAAATAATGTGAATGTTGGTTATGAAGCGTTACTTTTCGCATCCATTTTGTACTCCAAAACGTGCGGTTCTCTTACTAAAGACAATAGTTTATCAAGCTTCATGCATTGCATGGTCCATTGATCGAGATGTTGCTGTTTTTTCGGCGCTTTACAGGGAATTCGAAGATTTGGAGATAGTTTTAGCGATATGATTGTGCCCCTGGAAATTTACATATCGTTAGTTCAAAGTAGTTGGCGTGAAATTGAACATAATTATTTTAATATCATTTGCAATTCAAAGTACGGGGAATCGCGTTCGACGTGCCACTTACTTATCATCACCCACGATTATTATCGGTAGATTGAAATTGAAAGCGATTGTTGTTAGCTTATTGCGCTTTTTCGACACCACCGCTTGCATACAAATCGGCTTGTATTTGTTTACATTCAAATCGAAGACGTAGACTTTGCCCTCGGTCGTCACACAGGCAAAAACGGTGGATGAATAAGGTGCCCATTGCACGTCCATTATACTCGCGCCCAGGTCGAATACAAACAGCGGCTCCCTAAAAATGAACCACACTTAATGAAAATTGCTCATTGTTGCATGTGGTTATTATTTGTCTAATAAATAAGTTGATAGCGTTGTTGGATTAATAGATATCGCGTTCGTTGGCATGCGAATGTGGCAGTTTATAACAAAAATGTGCTGAATTTGTCCAATAAAGGCGTGGTTTCAAGTCTTGTATTTGCAACATATACGAATTTTATGGCTTTTCTTCCATAGTATAAAGCGCCGCAAATGTGTTAACCGATTCCAATCCAAGCTGCGTTGTTACAGCGGCGTAAAATTATTACAAGCGAAAGTTTGGCGCGTAAATTGTGCCACTTTGCACAACGTAAAAGTAGTACAATAATGTGCGCTTATTAATATTTTAAACATATATCATCATATAACACGCAATGCAATGAATATTATATTATTTTCATTTTCAAGTTTAATCCATCCCTTCATATGCATTTCTGCAATATCATCGATCAATTTGAATGATGTTTTATACCTTCTGAATGAAACAATTTATGTGACATTGTTAAAATTGCTATATTTCATTTTCTATCAGCTGAAGCTTGATTGAATTTTGATTATTGGCAGTTAACAAAATACCAACTGAATGGCAAACATTTATAGCTGTGAATTTAACAAGATTATGATTGATTTAAAAAATCGCAATTTGTGCTAAAATATTCGGTCGCCGGGCAAAAACTTTTCATCCGTATTTATTATTTTGCCATTAAAATATTTTCCAGAAATATCATGAAAAATTCATACCGAAGTGAAATATAATTAGTCAGCCGTCATTAGATATTTTCGTTTGCATTTCTTTCATAAAAAAATGAATAAAATTTTATGCTATCACCAATATTTTTGTTAGATTTTTTTGTTAAATATAGATTAGATTTAGCGTGTCAAATATCACAGCTATAAATGGTGCATTGTATATTCGACATGCCTTTTCGACAGCTGCGATGTCCGAGTGGTTAAGGAGTTTGACTCGAAATCAAATGGGCTTTGCCCGCACAGGTTCGAATCCTGTTCGCAGCGACCTTTTTTTTATTACGAAATTATCTACTAATACCTTTTCGTTTAACGTATCAACTTATTTTATAGCATTGCACAATAACCACTGCAGCCAGTCCGTAATTTACAATCTATTATCCTCCCAAATTTTAATTCTCCAATCTCCACTGCATGATATGAATATATCAGGATTAAAATTGTTATAATTTATTTTATAAACTGGCATATGATGCGCATAATATGTTAGTAGATAACGTGCGCTATAATTCACGCTGCATTTATATATAATACCTTCTTCTGTTCCAACTAAATAAATTTCCGGTTTTTTCGGATGTAATGTGATATATGTGGCGCATGCTTTTAAAATGATATCAATATTAATTTCATTGAAAAAATATATATGGATCAATCATTAATAAACAACCTCTCATTTTGACTTGTGTGCCATCTGGTCCTGGCGCTGCATCTCTCTCCATAAACAGATTAATTATTGTCGTTAGTGATAGTTCATTTTGCATCAGTACGTAATTATTGACTTTTCCATCATTTGATACTGAAAAGAAATTTAGTTCGCCGTCGGGTAAATCGGGAACCCATTTTATCTGAAAAAAAAAAGTATTTATGAGTGATAAATTATGTCCTATTAACTTGGTAAAACATTTATTTCAATTAACTTATTCATTATTGACAGACGACGACGCATTGTTAAGAAACGCTAAATTAATTTAATATTTTATATTTTTTGTGCATGGAATTTATAAATAGACTGAGTAATGCTATTTGCCAGACTTTTTATTTATGGCTATAAAAATCCACTTATCTTGGCCAAAGAGTACGAATTGCTACCATAAAATTTAAAAAGTTGTTCCAGAATATGTATGAACATACATCGATAACTTTAAAATATGTTATTTTATATTTATAATTTTAGATTGTAAGTATGTATTTTTATAGAAAACGGATTAATTTTAATACCTATACAACATAACACATAAGCGGATTTGTTTGTACATGTATATAAATTGGGAAAATATTTGTTCTAAAAATGAACCAATAGTAAGTACCTACCTACACATTTTTTTATATTCCAGCACGTTTCATCAGTTCGTTTGTTTTTTTTAATTACAATGTTGTGTCATACTTACCGCCCACACAATGCTCGTGTGCTTATCATCGTAGGACCTCGTTACGAATGCCGGTTTCTTAAAATTTGCATGAATATTGTAGACATGAATGTTGCCGTTATATAAACCGCAAACAAGCATATAAGGATAGGTCGGATGGATATCAGCGCACATTACTGCCGAGTCCGTGCAGCAAATCGTTTCTGGAAATGATGGATTTTTGATGGTGAACAAACAGATGTAGCCTTCGTTTATCGGTTTCATAAAGTCGACTAGAACAAGAACAAAGATTAAATTCGGTGAAATTTGTTAAGGCAAATGAAATTAATTTATGGCCGCTTACGGTAGCCAAAGCATGCGACAAACAAGTCGTAATACCATGGATTCCACATTAAGTACGTTACGGTGTGCTTCTTGCACTTATCGTATGTGTACTTCCATAAAGGAAGTAAAGTACCTTCATCCTCTCTGTATTCATCGGATGGATCCTCCCAATACCTGTAATCTGTCGGGCTTAAAAGTTAGATTTCGCTCAGATATTCTATATTGATAATATGAAACCTTTAGCAATTTCATCATAGGTGTTGAGATTTATCATGCGCTCTAATACTTTCCAACATTCAAATACGCGCCCCTGCACCTCTTCGCTCAAACCCTTACTTTTGTTCTTATCTGCTTTGGATTTACTTTTTGAAGCGCCTGGCGTGTGCAGTTTTGACACCGGCGCCTTCTCCTTCTCCTTCCGCTCGCGTTCCTTTTCCTTTTCAGCCATTTGCTCGGCATAATCCACTAAATACGCATCGTAAATAATCCATTGTAATACATTCGCCGAAAAATTTAGCACCGGCGGCGGCGTTGTTTGTGTTTCTTGACACTTAAAGTAAATAAGTTAAGGCGGTGGCAGGTAGTGGAGTTTACATTATGAATTTGCTTACACGAACAGGAAGATTGTAGGACAAGGCGGCACGATCGCAGAAATTAAATTGATTTGTTAATTTTTTGCCCGTCATCGGTCGCGGTTCCTCCATATCCTCATCGCCCCCCTTACCCTCATCGCCCTGCCCATGCTCGTGTGTTACTTCGCCCTCTTCCTCGCCTTCGTCCTCTTCTTCTTCCTCTTCGACTTCTTCACCACCCAAGCCTTCATCTTCAGTCAGCAATTTACCTTCCACATAAGACATGACATCGTCCTCTTCATCGATGTCCTCCGGAAATGTACTAACTGAAAATGGGGCTACGAGTGGAAAGAATACAACAATTTGAATTCAAATTGATCTCACTGTCGATTCCTTGGGCGAACAACTGATCTTTCGCTTCTTCCGACATTTTATGAATGTAAGTCCCCTCATGTTCGTAGGCGACCACATAATTAGCCTGATGATAAACGGGAATAAAGGTGCCTTGAGCGTAACTAAATTCAACAATATTTTGTGGAATTTGATTATTTGTCATAAGCAGTTGACGCGGCACCAATTCTTTCAATTCCTGAAATAAATTATATTACTATACTTTGTAATTAGTTTGTGCATTTGTGTGATTTTCTTCATTTCTTTTCACAATTCGAATTGTTTACAAAACAATAAGTTTGTATAGATTTCGCACACAATGTTTTCTTCTCTATCTCAATAGGATTTTCTTATATATATATATTTTTACCACAAAATATAAACAGGCTAATTATAGTGTATTCCTTAATGATATAAAACTTATTAAGAGTTATTTCTTTTAATAACTTCGTTCTGAGAAATAACAAATAACATTTCTTTCACACAATGTCGATTTATTTGCCGGCAAATGTGTGAAAATTGCTCAATCTTTAATATAATAAAAAAATTTATTGATTTAGATTTTCCAATCAAAGCGACTTTTTAGTTATTATGATGATTGCGTTTTAGTTTCACATTCTATGAAAGAAACAGCATTTACGAAATGTTTAATCACTGTCATTCAAAAACATTCAATTGATATCAATCTAATTGCTAATTAGATTAATAAATCATTTTAATAGAAAAGAAAACGTAAATGTTTGCTGCCATTTAAAAAGTATAAAGCTGGCGAAAAAAACGTTGAATAATACATTTTTCTTCTTTGAGTAATTTCTGTTTAGAAACATTAAGTAGCCAAAATACATGAATAGATGAATGAATACAACATTAATTTATTAAAGCATCATTAATATTTATGTACTTCTATGTTTTGCAAAAATTAATAATGTCTGAACAGAAATTGTTACTGTTAGTAATTAATTTTACTGTGCACTAACTAAGTTATTTGCAATTACGCAACGAAGAAGAAGAGTTGTTGAAATTTAAAGATTGGAAAATGATGAGTTACAAGGAGGACATAAAAATGTAACGATATCCTCTTTAAATGGCAGCAACATTTCGTCTGATCCTGTATATTAAATTTAATTATCTTACGGCCTCGGATAACTCAATTTGGTCCTTTGGTTTAAGTAATTGCTTTGATTTTTTCCATTCTTCTAAATCATCGTCTTGATCGACTTGATGTCTACTCACTTTCTTCTTCTAAAACCGACAAACAAGCATATATTATTAATAACGATTGGATATGTATAAATATAAATGAACCTTCGGTGTTTTAGGCGGTGGAGTCATTATCCACTATAGTATAAATGTGCTTGTATATTGAATGAATAAAATTTTAGTAAAATTTATCTCTGACAAAATTCACTGCTAGCCTATTGTAGTTGTCATGCCAACACGCCATTGATCAAACAAAAATGTAAAAAGTCAGCGAGCCTTTTTAAATGTTACCTAAATTTAATATTTTGGCATTTAAAAGTGCGAAAAGTTTGTGGAAAAACGTAGTGCGAATGCGCGTATCGATTTTTCCCCTACAATTATCAGCAAGATGGTGGCGTTAGTCGTGTCTGATGCAGATGTTGAATGTAAGCAAACAACGTTAACGCTGTAGATTAATAAATAATTTGTACAAAATGTATGAATAAATCGATTATTATTAAAAAGTAATGGAAGATAGTGGAATCGATAGCGGTGACCATAATGGAGATCATTTACAGAAACCAACAGCAACAGGAATCGAACGAAAATTTCCGGTATGTGTATTACAATCGACATAGTTTACAGCTGATTAATTATCGCATTGTGTGCTTGCTTTATAGACGAGTGATAGTTCGAGCGCTGACAGTGAACGATCTCCAACTCGTGTTCAATCAGCGGCACCAACAACCAGACAGTTGCAGAAGCGATTAGAGGCGCGAATCGAGCATGCGAAGCGGTTGCATAACGAGTATAATTCCACACCTGGACTCATACCGATACAGAGACTGTCGATACCGGGGGCCAAAGACCAACAACCACTTGTGCAATGGGACACTGACGATAGGTTTTTATACTTTGTTATATTTGTTAGTTTGTTAGAGACGAATGATAGATAGTACATAGTACACATAGTACACATAGAACACATAGTACTAGTGCTGGAATGTGTATGTGTGATGGCGTGATTGAATCAACCCTTGCGCAGGCAATTTTATTGAATTATTTAAATGGGAATTATATAATAACAGCTGCACTTTTCAAAAAGAGCAGTCCGCTAGCTAGTTTAAAAAAAATCTAGTGCACCAATAAATAATTCAAATATGTAGTTGTTGTATTTTAAGCTAGCATTAACTCGATGCAACTTTTTGATTTTAATTTAATTGGAAATCTGAATAGTTTCAGCTGGTAAAAATTCCCAAGCGGCTACACGGCCGACGCGATCATAAACTTGCCGGCAAATTTGACATTTAGGACTTCTCCACTGCTCCTAGTATTCTAATTTTAAATCGTAATTTAATCATATCATATCATTTTTTTCTCCATGTTACAGTGAAGAGGATATTGTCAACTTCTTTCCATTATCACGCAAAGAATCCAGGGTACATCAAGAACTGACTGACACATTTAGCATAGAAGAGATGAGCATATCAGGCGACGACGATGAGGAGGAAGATTTGCACTTAGTACCCCCGCAAACCGTTTATAAAAAATTCGCTTGTTGCTCTTTTACTTTGTGCGTTATCTTATAAGTATCACCGATTGCATTGAACACAAAAGAAATGACAACAAAAAATCAATGGTAACGTCAATTAATTAATCAAGAAGAAAAATGGTATGCTTTGTTATTTAGATGTAAATATAAAACAAAGAGAAAAATAATGTGCCATAAATATTATAAAATACACTATAGTTTGACTGCGCATGTATTTTTATATGATGCATTTTTCGTCTTTCTAACTTATGTTTTTATGAAACTTTGAAGAGAATCATATACGTGTTATAAAAATGGAAAGTCTGAAGTACTAAAGTATGAGGTTTTTGTTTTTATTGAATCTCTTCCATATGTAACATTGTTTTGCTGTTTTTCTTTCTATTTTTTATGTAATAATAATGTATAATGCCTAAACTTTGTATTTTAGACTTGATTGTAATTTAATTTAATGAAAATGTTTGCACGGTATTGTGCCAAAGAAAAAAAAGCAGAAAAAAAATCTAAGAAAAAAGATTATATGAAATATAAATAAATAAATAAATAGCTATAATAAATGATAAATAAGTGTTTTATTTATTTGAGCCTTATCGATGTGCCGCCTGCCTTATAAAGTGGTAAACTGGTAAAATGAATAAAATAAGTAAAATGATTAAAATAGGTAAAATGAAGTAGAATAGAGGCATGGTAAACTTGTGAGGTTAAGTGATTTATAATTTATGTTAAATAAAAGTTGCCTTTATTGAGGTTTAATGCTTGTGGGTGGTTATAGTTTTGTGATTGACACGCGAATTGTTGGTTGCAAATTATGAATGAATGCATTAAGCGCGTGTTATCACGCGTGTCTACGATTACACAATGAGCGAGCGAGGAAAAAAAGGGAGGATAAATCAAGTATGAAAAACTGAAAGGTGGCAAAAGTAAAAAAGTTAAGGAGTTGATGCTTGCGGTAATTAAAGATGAAACAATTGTAAGGAACTTAAAAGAAAGGGTTTTCTCTTAATTTGATATGAGGAGAGCATGCGCGGGCTCTATGAGGACGACTCGCAAGTCAGTCAGCGGCGCAACGGGGTCGCAACAAGAACCCCCGCGTTATGTCCGGGAGTGAGCCAAGGGTGACTGCGGGGCGATGCTAGTGAGCCCAGACCTATGTCTGTCAGGAGCCTCCATCGCCGGGTATCAGGACCCGGTGGATATGTGCAACACTTCCACAATCAGTAAGTTTACCAACAATTGGGATGACTTTTTTTTTGAGAGAGCGCGCGCTGATGTGTTACATAACATTGTGCGCCCCCTTTATTACCTTACACACACAGACACACACACATACACATATTTTCTATCTAATTATATTACATTTATGGTAATCCTACAACTAAAACCATCATAAATTACACATGCACTTTGATTTGTCAGCCCAACTGTCAACGACACTAACAGAAACTATCATACATTATACAAACTTAAAGAGACTATCAAAAACCACTTTTTCGAATTTATGTTAACCGAAAACTTAAATAATACAATAACTTTTCGAAAATAACGTATAAATAGGCAACTTTTTATGCATGCTATGTTAATTTTTAGTATATACATCAATGTCAAAGTTAATTTTAAAACAAGGTGATTTGTTTTAAGGTTAGTTAGATTATCATCAAATTTAATGTAATTTCTAAGTCAAACGAACGGAACAAATACTGAAAACGAAAAAAAATCAATTGTTTCACCGCTAATTGATAAGTTTAACCCAAAACGTTTAGTTTTTAATGTAAAACAAAATAATAACGATTTTTTCCGTTGAGTAATGTATGTCGAACAATAAATCAATATGAATGGAAATAAAGGTGATACAATCTAATTGAATAACTAAAGGAAAACGTATATGCCAGCTTTTTTCCTTTCTCTTCTCTAAAAAACAAAAATTGGATTTGTCAAAATTGAATGTGGATCACAAATTCGATTTACATAAATCACCATTCGCCATCGCCATCGCCAAGCGTCATGCCATACGGCATACATCATCCGATCCGCAGACATTAAGACAATCGAAATAAGTGCAATTTTATAACATAATTATTACGAAATTAGAGCAACAACAATAAAAATTTCAAAGCGCGCACGCAAACAAAATCTACTTGTTTTTCGTTATATAAATTGGTATATTTATGTTGATCACTATAATTTTACAAATTAGTAGATAACGAACATAAAATGGCTACCAAACTAGATAAAATATTTGGCTGCGGAACGTTACAATTCTAATTTAGTTAAAAACTGTTTTCCCAACTTTTGCATGCGCTCATCCACCTTTCCATACAGAAACTTATATTCATTTATCTAACAATTTAATTAACGTGTTTAATATTTGTTAATTAATGTCAGTGCTGATTAGATCAGGCAGCGCGAATTGAATTACTTACCATTTTTCTATTTGCTATAATATTGTACTTACAATAGTATGACTAGTAGATATTTCATATTCGAAGAAAATAAACCAGCAGATCGCTTATGCCATTATTTTAATAAAACAACATCAAACTTTTCTTGTTTCCAAAAATAACGTGAATGGCATCAGAAAATTAATTTCCGTTTCTGTTAAGAAATACAGCACACACATTTATGTATGCGATAAGCGTCAAAATTGTATTTTTAAGCCGGCTTCATACGTAGTACGCGCGATATATATTTTGGAATCTAACATGATTTATATTACACGGCGCATAAAAATAAACCGCCAGCCAATTAAAAGTAAGATATGCTGTAAATTATTAAATGCTTACATGTTAAACTTTCCAAATAGTAAAGCATAGTTGAGAATCTTCACGTCTGATATAAATCAGGGTGTTGGGTTTCCTGCAATTTCCAAGAAAAACACTTTGTACACATAATGTGCTGTTATGTAAATTATATACATAAACAATTCAATCCAAAAACAACTTTTCAGATTTAGAAAAGTGAATTTGGAGTAAGCAACTACACGTACAACGTACTATGCCGTCCACGCTGTAAGAGACACTCAAATTTTTACCTCGCCTTATTGCATGTGAGGCCACGGCAAGTGATGTTTATTTTATTTAAACTCTTATCGGCCGTTAATGCCA
>JARJDW010009422.1:0-12410 GCA_030264715.1 Adinopsis sp. GC000173
TTCGTACTAATTAATGAAAAAGTGCGTCAGCGCTTTATTATTATTATTATCATTATTTTTTTTGATGGATTCATGCTTATCTGCTATACGCAACATTGTTATGTACTATTGTTTGCTTATACGCACACGCACACATTGGAAACTTTATTAATTTTACAAAATGCAAACATTAATTTGCATGTAAAGTAAGCCACGCGCATCGATACAGAAAACGCATACAATTTTAACAAATTTTATGTAAGCTACGCCACCGCCGCCGCCGCCGCCGCGATTCAATTTAGATATAGGTGTAGCTGGTAGACGCAATTTTGCGGTTGGAGCGTACAATTTTAAATAATTAAAAAGTGCATTAATAATAATTACAAAAAGTGGTTTACCTCTATTAATATTAAATTAAAAACATTAAATTGGATTTGTAAATAAACTTTAAAGATTTTTGTTTTGTATCAAACTCAAACGTGATTGAAATGCAGGTACTACATGGAATTAATGTACTTTTTTAATATAAATAGAGGTAATAAATGTTTAATCTCAAATTAAATTTTTAATATAAACTAGATTTTTGCTATCTTTTACAACAATACTAGAGAAAGTGCATTTAAATATACTCTTCATGACCCCAGAAGGGGGTGGCTGGCCAAGCTGCAACCAGGAGGCTCGGCATTCCAAGCGTCAAATGTGCCATGCGATTTACCAGCAACTAATTTATACATTTACGAGTTTTTATAAATTTTATACGAGTAAAGAACATGGTATTCAATTAATCGAAATTGCAGTTGTTCAATGGAACTGTAATATACAATATTAAATTTAAGTTCTATACAACTTTAATTTAATTTGCTTATAGAATTACAGAAAATAAAAAGGTCATTAATCGAATTTTCAATGTATTATAGGAGTAGATAATATATTTCGACTTAGTTTGTATTTTATTATCCACATTTAACTCTCAATTATTGTTTATAGTTTCTTCCATGCGAACGATTTCCGCACACAATACATTTCGCCCTCGTGATTGATGAAAATGAATGGAATTGAGAGCTGTTTTTCGAAATTAATTAATTTGTAGTAAATAAGGAAATTGAAGGCCCGTATAGAAAATCATTAAGCAAAAGTTTTATTAATTTTCCATGAGTATCACAATCTCTCGGTGCTTTGCCAATGGAGAATAATTTATAGTTTCTTTTAAAACTAAGTTTTGCGGCAAGAACATAAGGTATAAACTTAACAGACATAAAATTTACCAACAAGTTTCAAACCAAAACTAAATGAACTTGTTAATGTAACTTTCTTATTATAAAGTTGCTAGATTGTGCATTAACGGCAGCAGTATCGCTATTTTCACCTATTCTTTTACACCTAATTAAATACCAAAACAAAAACAAACTAATTAATTCATTTACCTACATTTGCTTTATTCGGTTTTGCCCTTAGGGGACCACCACCACCCTATTGTGATGTTTCACCTTCTTTCATTTAACACAAACAAAAAAG
This sequence comes from Adinopsis sp. GC000173, assembly GCA_030264715.1. NCBI lineage: Eukaryota > Metazoa > Arthropoda > Insecta > Coleoptera > Staphylinidae > Adinopsis > Adinopsis sp. GC000173. Next base: position 1,495 of record JARJDW010009422.1, read on the forward strand.
TTATTTTTATTATATTTACTCTCTATCTAATATGTATATTATTCCATTCAAAAATTAGCGAATGAAACATTTCGTTATATTTTAGTACCTATACCTGTCTGTATCAGCACTAAGTCTACGCTTCCGTTAATTAGTAATTAGCGCTTCTAACTTGTCGGAAATTGTGATATGCAAGGTGTGATCAAAGAATTTTGTTGTAAAGCACGTTGTTAAACTTTACAAATTTTAGATATATGCTAGTAATAAATAACAAAAATGTAGTCAAATTTTTTATCTAAATAAAAATTATTTAATTTTACTACAGATTTGATCTTTAACTTTGTTAGTGCTTTTGTAAGATACATCTCCAGTTTTTTTCTGATTAAAAAAATGTTGTCGATGTTTTGGTAAAAGATTCGATTCACATTTGACATTAAACATCTGTGTTGTTCTAGGTAGGACATCATATTTGTTCTTATAATCCCCAACGACTACAATTCAATCTCTACAATTATGTAATTTTTCAATCAAATAACAAATGTTTGATTTTGAACGTTATTTGTGATTTTGTAAGAGACAGTTTTTTCTGATTTTAACAAAATGTTTTCAATGTTCTGGCAAAAGAGAATCGATTGACATTTGACATTAAACAACCATGTCATTGTAGAACATCATCATCATATTTACTTTACAATTAATCTCTAAAATGACTTGAAGGAAGATTGTAACTATTACACCTGTAACATTTTAAGCAAAAACCATGATGTTTTAGATGTTATAAGAGACAATTTTTATCTTTTTTTTAATACAGTTTGTAGTTGTCGAGGATTTAACATGAAACGAAATGCTTTCTTCATTGAAATAAGAAATTTACGTATTAAATGTAATATCTTTTATTTCTGCGGACCGGTTCATGGACTAGCCATTGAAAAATCTAGAATGTTCTGGTAAAGTGTTCTGTTTTGCTCGCACCTTCCAATATTCTTACCCTAAGTAGATAATAATAATTTTTACTGTGACATATTTTCCATTTCCACCTGATGTAATTTTTTTATAGTTGTTGGAGATATAATAAATAGCAGATAAAAATTTGACACCATTATCGTGTTTTAAACTATAGCATAGACAGAATACATATTGTATATTTTTGTACGCGTCTGAGGAAATATTAATATTCAGCTGGATGGAAATATTTATAATAGAGTGAAAATAAACAATAAAGATAAATTTATCTAAGCGAATGAATTTATTTATCTAGCTTTTTGCGAAATAATTATATGAAATTTGCGTGCTAGATGTATCTTGACCGGCTATAAAATTAGTATGAAGAGGAATGTGAAAAAAGCGTTTTTAGTTTNCGAATGAATTTATTTATCTAGCTTTTTGCGAAATAATTATATGAAATTTGCGTGCTAGATGTATCTTGACCGGCTATAAAATTAGTATGAAGAGGAATGTGAAAAAAGCGTTTTTAGTTTTGTGTTTGTGTTGCTGCTTTTTTTTATTTTATCATCGCCACAATATAATTCCATACGCTTTTTTACACGTCTAAAAAGGTATTTGCATTATATAACACACGCAAGCCTTTATCTTTTGCCCGTGTGCGTTGTTTTTTTTTCTTCTTCCTCTAGCCGCTCGCTCGCGCGCTCTCCTTCTTTTTATCCAAACTGTCATAAATAAAATACTTTAGGTAAGGGGCAAAGATTACCAATAGCAGACACAAGGGAATTCCTTCTTCTCCACGTTCCTTTCTTTTCCGCTTTTATTATTCGATTTATATGTCACCACTCGTCTATTTGAATCTATCATTTCTTTTTTATTGTAAAAGAAATTTAGCCCGCGCTCGAAATTGATCTCCATTCAATTATATTTTTGGCCTGCACTATTATATCACTATAATGTCTTAACAAAGTTAAATATTTCATGTATCAAATACTAATTTGAAAAATTATTTGTTTTATATGTTTGTAATTTAAACTGCTAGTATCGGATTTTCTTCAATAAAGCAGAGAGCCTACAGTCAAAAAAGTGCTCGCATTACTAAAAGAATACATTATTTAGGTGTGAAATGGCAAATATAGTTCATTTCTTCACAGTAAATATTCACGACAGTGTACTTTAAGACTAAATTCGTTTAAATTTTACACCAAAAAAAGTGTGGATTTTATACACACAAAAATCGTATTGTTTTACGAACATGCAAAGCTTCTGATCGGGATCTGCTGTGAATTGGGGACCTCACTACTAAAAAATGGCCATTTATATCCTCAATATACTCGTTAAAAGATGTAAAAAATGTAATTTTTGCTCAAACTTCTAAAATAGTGAAATCGCATAAACTTTTTTGTGAAAATGCTTGAGAAGCCAAAAAAATGACGAGAATGGTAAAAAACCACTCTTGATTTAGTGCGATTTTAATTCAAACATGTAGAAATGTTATTACAGAAACATGTATCTTTTGAATTTTGAACTTTGCCTAGGGCCCATAAAGATCTAAATTAGGCCCTGACTAGTAGAATTTTTTCAATATAGCGATTTTATGAATTTTGCAAGCTTCTAAACAGTTTTTTTTTTCAATCTGTAAAATATTAACTTATAGACATCGCTTGGTCTTTTAAAGAAAATATTGATGTTGTCGATGTTTACATAAGATGACATCATATTTATTCTTATTAAATTCGCTGCGTCTATTTTAAAAGGCAACAATTTTATCGTGTATTTAAATTATTCATTCCCATACATTTATTATATAGGAATTGATAAGGCAGTTTTATTGAATATAGTTGTTGATTAACGAATGGGAAATGGAAAAGCGCTACATTTTAGGTGTGATAAAATATCTATGTTCTTTAGTTTTCCGCTTCAACAATAAAAATTTGCAAACTATGATAATATTACTTGTAATGCAGAAGAGAAATATTAAATGAGGTTTGAACCTACATGTAGTTTTTAATATAAATGCAGTATCCTAATTGAATTCAAACTTATATTGTTCTTTCTGCTAATGGAATGTCTAGGCAATGTAAAAAAACAATGTCAGTTTTATAAAAATTGAATTAGAAATTTAATTTGTTTCATTTTTATTGGGAAGTTTGTGTTATTAGAAGTTATCTCTTGCATTGAGCGAATTTTTATTAAATAGATCATCATAACGTAAATAAATGTACACCACTATAATTAAAGCTTTAATTGTTGTTAATTGTATGTATTTTTGAAATATCGATGGAATACATAAAAAGATGTTTTGATTTGATTTAGAAATTTAATTTAAACATTTCAATTTTTTCACTTTGAAGTTGGTTTTATTAAAATTGTGCTTTTGCGTTACGTGCTCAGTGTTTTTTATTCAACCACATGTTAATGCTTCTTTTAATTATAACGTTTCTCACACGAATTTCTTTGCGACTGCATTTAACGAAATAAATATGAATTAATCGCAGTAAAAATGTCTTCATTTTGTGCTTTTCATCGATTTTTTTAAATTTTAAATATTAATAGATATACCAACCACGTCACAAATTAATAATGCATCATTCAATTATAATACGTTTATACCGCTTTTTTAATCTCATTGATATAAAGTTTACAAGAAATTAAATAAATATGGAGTTTGCATTTTTAAATTTAGTATACCAGTTTAATGAAAAAAAAAATTTTGCTAAAGATAGAGAAATTTGGTAAAATTGGTAATTTAATCATTTTTTTTTTCATCAGACATTTTTGTTTAGTATTATATGACACAATATGAACACATCTATTTCAATAGTAGTAAACTCATCACACAATATAACTCTCAAACTGCCATCTGTATCCTTGATAATGGGAAATGCGGAAACTGCAATCACTCAGTACCACACAACTATGTTTTAATTTACTTACTAGAAAAATTGCTTTGATAGATAGATAAAAGTATTTTAAAGTGTCTAGTATTAAAAATATAAATAAATATGTGTTTAAAGTTAGTCATTTAATCAAAACTTATTTTTCTTTCATCAAATACCCTTGTCAAAATATGACTTTGTGTTAAACATGATGCAATAAAGCTTTCTCAATAGTAAGAAGTCGTAAAACAATGTAACTGTCAAACTGCCATCTGTATCCTTGATAATGGGAAATACTGAAACTGCAATCACTTAGTACTACAAAACTAGTAGTATGTTTTAATTTACCTACTCAAAAATTGTTTTGATAGAAAACATTTTTCCATCTAATGAGAATTTGTTATTCAACATCAAAGGAGCGGATAAACAAACAAAACAAATATCGTATACATATACATCAGTGGATCTAAATTAATATTAACATTACGATCCATCGATGGAATCGATGCGATATTAATTATCCACGCATCTGATAACATTGCAATCACATTCGCCAAATTACTGGCAACATTATTACAACAGCAGCAGCAGCAGCAGCATTTCGGCCGGCTGGCTGGCTGGTGCAGCACGCGCATAAATATTCGATGCGAATCAATAATATAATTGTTATCTTAATGAACAATTAATTTCATCGAGAAAATGCGTAAAATGCGCGATGCACGATCGCTTTAACATCATTATATTATTATTACACACAATTTGATATATGGCTATGTGTGTGTGGATATGTGTGTGTGTGTATATAGAAAAGCAAACAACGATAGATTGGAAATTATGTTTGTACGTTTTCAGCGTAGATTAATCTGCGGTTATAGGTTTTAATAAACCAGGAAATTATTATCTGGCGAGTTTGCTCTACCACTAATTTATGTTATTAAAATATTTAAATGCGGAGCTTTCTCGAAGGGAATTGGGAGGAGGCGTTTTGTGCGATGATTTTCCCTGCTTCTAACAAACATTGCTTAAAATTAGATAAAACTATAACGATTTAATTCACATAAATAAGTACTAATTTTAGTGTGCAAAAAATGAATGATTGAAACATTGCTGATTGTAAAAAGCAACAAATTAATTAAATGTCTATAACAAATAGGGTTTTAGCGATGATTTTCTATGTGTCTAACAAACATAATGAAGATATATAACAAATTTATATTCTCAACCACCATTCTTGTTGCGAAGAACAGTACAATGTGCATGGCTTCCCAAAAAAAATGAATGAATGCTATCATAAAAAGCAGCAAATTAATTAAATGTTTATAACAAAGTCGTATTAGCGATGAATTTGTTTGAAATTAGATAATAGTGCAACGATTTTATTCACATAGAAACATACTAAATAATTAAAAAGTATAGCAAATTAATTATTGCTGTGAAAAACAGTAAATTGTGTATTGCTACCCAATAAATGAATCAAACATTGCTGATAATGAAAAGCAGCAAATTAATTAAAGATCTATAACAAAGCGAAATTGAAACATTGTTTGTTGTTGTTTAATTACAATATATAAAAATGCAACGATTTTATTTACAAAGAGCAGAGACAATTTTACTAAATTAAATTAACGGTTATCAATTTTATTTATTTTTAAAGTAATTCATACAGGTAATCATAAAACAAGTTTTTTTCTACTCTTTTTCAACGAAAAAACACAATTACAATTAATTACAACCCAACTTCAAAATATCATGGATATTTAGACCTGACAAGAGTTTTTATTAAAATAAACAAAGTATTGAGTATTTTGCGAATAAGACTACAAGTTACAAGAATTGTTGCGTTTATTAGTAAATATTTAAAAAACTATTCTCCAAAATAAAATTAACATGTATCACTAACGATTTTGCTACATTTAATTTTGTGAGGAATTTTATTCTCTACCACGAAAAGCAAGTGTATATTGCTTATCAAATACACAGAACGAATTGCAATTCAAATAGTGTTTAATTAGATAAAAGTACAGTACGTATTTACAAAATAGCAGTCACGATGTTGTTTGCTATGAATCGCATCGGCGATTTTTGATTTTATTTGCCTTTTAAGCAATTCGTAAACAAAGTGTGACGAATTCTCGAAAACAATACATGCAGCAAATGAATGAGATATGTTTAACAACCACCAGATATTTTATGATTTAATTAGGCAGATAAAAATGCAAGGAGATTCTAATTTAGAAATAGCGATGACGATTGTGCTAAATTTTCTATTTTATTTATTTTTAGTCGATAGGTAGATAATTAGCGTGACGAATTTACCTCTCGCAATAATATCTAGATAATTATGAGACATCTATCATCACAATTTATGTAAATACTCGATTCGATACTCACAATAAACCATACGTGTATTTGAATAATAATTTTATTAAATTATTTCATTTTTATTCTAAATAATCACGTAAATATGAGTTACTTAAAAGACTTTACTGCATAAGTATATATAATATCTACCGCATCCTTGAAAACTTATTTTCAATGGAAAAAAATGTTATGAATTTTCTTGTCTTGAAAACTATGTGCAAGTCAGCAACTAAATCCAGCGATAATAGTAATTATTTGGATTATATTGCAAAATTATTTAAACATTAGTAGATATATACAATTATAATGGTATTCTTATAAGAATTTACAAAGAATTTTAACGAGATCTAATTATTTAAACAATAATATTGCGAACTAACTTAGATATTTTTTAATAAATTTCATTTAGTTATAATAAAGTTAAATAGTGAAACATTTAATATGTATATAAAAGGTAAAGCAGTGTTTCTCAAACTTTCTGCGAGCTCTGAACAGATTTTCGCGATTACTCCACTTCGAAAATCTATATTTTTTAATATATTTAATTTAGTCGTAATAAAGTCGTTGTTTCTCGAACCTTCTAGCAACTCAAAATAGATTTCTGCAATCTTTTCACTTCAAAAATCAACATTTTTTAATAAATTTAATTTTGTTGCAACAAAATTTTATTCGATTTATAGTAAAATATGTAATACATATCACAACGCAGTATTTCCCGAACTTTCTGGCAGCTCAAAAATCATTATTGTGACCCCTCACTTTTACTTTTACTTTTTAATTTAAATTACTTGTGCATCATGTTTTAGTTTTCAATTATTGTTAACCTCATTCTCTTTGGTATATTTTATAACTATTACAACCAAAAGGCAACATAATATCATGAAAACCCTATAAGTAACAATTTTCTTTGTACGATATATAGAAATAATTGAAAATTGTGTGCAGATTTTCAATTAAAAAGCGGCGACATTATTCACAATTTGTTTTACTTTACTCCAACTACTGCATAATTTATACTTCAACTATAAAAATAATTAAGTTGTTACGCTTTGTATGCTAGAAGATAACAGAAAAAAATATAATGGAACAGAAAAGCCTTTGTTGTTGTTGGTTTTTTTTTCAGACGTACATAACACACAATGTTATGAATTTCTGTTGTCTTTGACATAATTCAAAACAATTTGCAAGTTTGCAACTCAAAAGCTGTCATACGCTCGTATTATAATTATTAACGGCCACGCGAGTTACACGCCAATTTATTATTAAAAAACGTAATAATAGCGAAAAAAAATTGCAATGTAATCTGCATGTAAACATCTTAAATTCCATACTATGTAGTATTTATTCGATATATTTAGCGCGAAACGCAAACTATTAATGTTTATTTTGAAATATAAGTTATTGCTTAGTGTATATGCGAACAGCTGATTTATTAATACATTTTCCAGCAATTAATACTAACATTTATGAATGTGTTAAAGTGCAAACACGACCGTAAAACGCGATTGATTATAATAATAATGTTTTAAAAAAAATTCAGCCGGCGCAACGACGACGATGACGACGTCGTTATATTCTTGGCAGGCATTGTTTGAATGCAATTGCAATAATTTCTTTATATCTCGACAATAATAACCCACTACCACCACCAAAAAGACAGGAAAAAAAAACGTTTTCGTCTTTTTGTGTGTGTGTTAGTCGTGTGCGAGCGTAGAATATAAAACGCACACACATTTTTATGTCACATAATTATAATTTTCATGGAATTTCAAATATAAAAAGAGGAATTTCGAGGACATTTCTATGTACTTTTTCACTGTTACAAAACAGGTTAAGTGATTATATAGAAGTGAAGTATGCATGCAAATTATGTGGCTAGGTATACGCTGCCAACGAAAAACAGGGTCGAAGTTTCGCTTCTTCGTCTCGCCATGCATTAGAAGATAGTTTGTGGATGCAAAAAATGGCACAAGTACGTGCATACAAGAAGAAAAAAGCGTAGCAAATGCATGATGGTAAATTGTTCGTAATAATTTACGTTTAAAAACACATTGCGGTTAATACAAATTATTAATTGCATTACATAATTATTAAAAGAATTAAATGAATAAATTGTGCTAGAACATTAAAAAATGGCACAAATACGTACAAGAAGTACTAAGTACATGATAGTAAATAATTTGAAGTATAAAAACACATTGCAGTAAATACAAATCATTAATTGAAATATTATATCCATAAAAAATTGATTTGATTTAAAAGAGTTTGTTCTTAGAAGCAAAAAGAGCAACTGCATGATAGTAAATTATTTGTAATATTTTACAAAATGCGGTAAATACGAATTATTAATGGAATTACATAATTTATAAATGCATTAGAACATTGTTGCTAAAAATATCCTAAAAAATTGTAACGATTTAGAAGATAGCATGTAAAAGATCGCACAAGAAGAAAAAAGAACAATTGCATGATAGTAAATTATTCGTTATATTTTACATTGCGGGAAATACGAATTATTAATTGGTTTGCATAGTTTTTAAAACACTTTATGTATAACTGCATTTTTGTTAAAAAAATTGTATAGATTTGCTATAAAAGATGTAAATTATTGTTAATATTTTACGTATATATTTCGATAAATATGAATTATTAAATGATTTGCATAGTTTTCAACAAATTAAATATATAAATGCACTGTTGCTAAAAAATTGAATTAAAATTGTATCGATTTAGCTAATTTTGACCTCATTATGCATATACACAATATTTTACGTATGTAAAAACACATTCCGATAAATATAAATTATTAATTAATTGGTTTGTATCATTTTAAAAAAATTAAATGTATAAATGCATTGTTGCTAAAAAAATATAATTAAAATTGTATCGATTTGGCTATTTTTGACCTCATTATTAAAATACCTAGACTAGAAAATCGTTATTCCAGCCAACAGAGGAGGAGGATTGTCAGTCAGTTGTTGGTGGAAATAAGGTGGCGGTTTTCTTAATAACACCAGCGAAAATGTGTTATCGATTCTCGGTAAATATAAATCCCGGCAAATATCAATAAGATATGCAAGCATTTTCAAGGCTGCTGGCTGCCATCAAAAAATCGCAAACAAATGGCAATTAATTTCCGATGCTGCGTTGTCTTTTCGCAAAATTATTGATGAGCGTTTCATTAAAAGATAATAATTTAATGAGGTGTTACTCAAAAAGTGTCGCATTTAATGTGAGTAATGTCGTCTTGCTGCAACAATTTGTCAAATTTTACTAATTTAATAAAAATCGTTGCAGTATAGTAAAGTTTATGCAAATATTATTGCAGGCATCTTTTTTTTTATATTAAGTTGTAATACCATTTCAAAAACAAGTTGTGGTAGTTTAAAAATATAAAAAAATGACAATTTGTAAATTTTTCTAAATTTATTAAACTAAAAGAATTCATTTCCTGCTACAACAATCTGTTAATTTTCACAAATTTAATAAAAATCATTGCAGTATAGTGTCTCCTCTAATAAAGTTAAAAAAATTTATGCAAATATTGTTGCAAGCATCGCTTTTTTTTATTAAATTGCAGTGCCTTTTCAGAAACCAAATTCTAGTCATACAGTAATTTAAATACGACAAAAGTGTCAACTAGTTGTTGTATGTACAATATATCAAATTTGCTAAATTTATTAAGAGTACTACAACTAAACGAATAAATTTCATTTAATTAAAGATAATAATTTAATAAACGCTAAATGTAAGTCGTTCAAAGTGTCACATTTAATGGAAGTAATGTTGTCTTGCTGCATTTATCCTGTACAACAGTTTGTCAATTTTCAGAAATTTAATCAAAATCGTTGCACTAATAAATTTACACCAAAATACTTTATGCAAATATTGTTGTAGGCATTGTTTTTTCGTTTTTTTTTAATAAACTCTGACGATTTCAACATTGATTTTTGTACACCATTGAAAAATACAAGACTATAAACTTAGGTACAATAAAATAAAACTTTGAGAACTTTATGTAAATATTATTGCAATTTGTACATTAAATTTTGATGGCGTAAAAGCAACTTGGAGCGACGGCTTCAAAAATTTAAAGTAAAAAGTTAACACAGATGTCAGCAAATGAAAATGCATAAGTTATTGCAAATGTTCTATCCATTAGTTAAGTAATACAGAATTTGTTTTGACAAATTGTAAACATTTCCAACATTTAAATTAATTATTAGATGTTATTATAGTATGTACTTACATTTCAATTCGTCATACATTTAAGTTTTTGTTTATCACAAATTGTAAAAATTTTCCATCATTTAAATAAATTGGTTAATCGAGAAGGATGAAAATGCAGAAAATCAATGCTATGATTAATATTCGATGAAAAAATCTTTGAAGCATCTGAATCTGTGCCCGAATCTAATTAAAAATAGTTTTAAAAAATAACTATTGAGTCTACTAACACTTTTGGGCTGCTCGATGCAAAATTACGAACTTTGAAGCATTATGATGTCAAATGTGTCCTAAATCTAGCTAAGAATGGTTAATGAATTATATCAACACACACAATATAATACCTATATAGGGTAGTTTAATCAAATACAATAAAAATGCATAAAAACTAGAAACTTTGTAACAGAAGGGCAAATATGTGTCCTAATCTAACTAAAAATAGTTAAAAAATGATGTCAATGTACACAACAGAATGAATGCACAAACATTTTTGGGTTGTTTAGATAAGCGCGCTTTTTCTATTAAAAT